>CM060889.1:9425000-9590000 GCA_030762935.1 Hymenopus coronatus | reverse complement strand
ACAAAAACAATGGAACTTCGATCACCTAGTAACCAGCTTTTGACTTCACTTTAACCTATGATACTCCCAATTTAGCTTCCACTTATAAGGAAGCAACTAATAAGACTATTTCTGCTAATTTGTTTTGATTTGCATGAAGTAAATAGAAGAATAAGCTTATTAGCAATAATTTGTTACACAGAAGTAGAGAAAGTCATGTGAATGGAACACATCCGATTTTTTTTTACTTTGTCTACTTAGTACATAATACACGGATAAAGAAAATGAAAGGCGTTTTATTTATGGACGGTTTTTAACTGATTTGGTTCTCAGCGTCCCATTCTAAAGGGAGATTTATATAGAGCTAAGTATTGTTTCAAAACGCGATATCTTATTATACCTAAATTGTAGGGGAATTTTGGGAGATTATTTACCTCTATAGCAAATGTTGAAAATGTTGAAAATGCCCTCCATCCTACATAAGGCACAACTCAACACGTCGTTCCATGCTACTGGCCACACGCTGGAGGACTCTGCTGTCAATAACTTGAATCTCCTTTGTGATGTGCTTCAATGTCTGGGGACGTGAGGCGTAAACCCTGTCTTTAAAGTAACCTCATAGAAAGAAGTCCAGCGATGTCAAATCCGAAGATCTCGGTGGCCACAGGTGCCTGGAAATTACCCGGTCGTCAAAGAACAATTAGGTTCATGGATTCATTTGATGTATGGCATGTAGCGCCATCTTGCTGAAAATATCCTTGATTCAGCTCTACATCGTACTGCATTTTCACGTTGACTACAAGAAAAAAGTGTTTAAACAGCTGCCAACAATGCAATTAGAAATAAAACATGAATATTTGCGCATCTACTGACAAGGAATTGAAACTCCAGAACATTCTGCTTAATTGGGACATTGAATGAATTTCCAACGGAATAATTAAAGAAACAAATGTGTCAGTTGTGCATAAATCACTCCTGTATATTGGTCGTGAAATTTAGCTCAGAGGCCTCTCTCTACCAGACTTGAGGTTCTTTTACGTGCCGTAAATCTAGGGCACGGGACCCACGGCTTTACTTCCCCTCCAAAGGAAGCCATGCTAAGGATATTTACGCCTGATAAAAATCCAACGTCCTCCACCGGGTTTGAACCCGCAACCTTGGGTATATGAAGTTAGCATGGTAACCATTACACCATGGAAGGCGACTGATAACTGGTTAGAGAAGATATTGCATTCTAACAAAAAATTCGATGACACCTAGATTTCACTGAAAGAATGGGTCTGAGGATTCCCGGTGTCCATAGAAAAGGATGCCTTAAAAAATACGTGTGTCCGTGAGTCTATGAACACTATAACTCTAAAAGGAAAAGTCGGTGCCAAACTTTATATTTAGGTGTAGTATCTACCAGGGATGCGACACGAGATTTTGAGAAAACTCCAACACTCCAAACTACATTATATGGAGGAAATTTTTGAAAATTTGGATTTTCTCAACAACAGCTTTAATCTGCACGACAAATAAAAAGTACATTTTGAAGTTTTGGGAAGTCTCTGAATGGCTCTTTATTTTGGATGACTTTCGCATAATTGGATGAGATAAACAGGATCTGATATATTACAATCACATGACTTGCTCTACAAAACTCCTACAAAAGATTACTCTTTCTTTGTACACAATGCTAATCAAGATAAATGCTAGCAGAATGTTATTACTTAGTTCCTTATAAGTAGAAGGGAATAAGGGAATGCGCTATGCTAAAGTGATTGTCAAATGTTTTAAAAGCTATCGTTATGCGATTGTCATTGAAAGTCACTTCTTTGCTTGGCCAGGAGTAGAACAAAAGAAAAACAGACACTTCCTGTGTGAGAAAAGTTTAAGAACTTCACAATTGGAACCAATAACAAGGAATAGCTCGAAAACGGTTCCTCTACAACAAAAACGTAAAGAACATAAATTGTGTGTTTTGTCGTGATGTACATTTTTTTTGCAGTGAGTTTTTTTTCTATCTCTTACGGTTTAGTAGTTAAGCAAAATTCATCAAAATTCATCCAGAATAAAGAGGTCTTCAGAGGCTATTCCCAAAAAATTCAAGATATACATTTTATTTCGGACATAAATACCTTTAATACACGAGATTTTAATCAAAATCGTTAGATCTATTTTTAAGAAAATCAAAATTTTCGAAGTTTTTCTATGTAAAGGGTAGTTTGTGGTTGGGGAATTTTTTTTTTTAAAATCTTCGTGTCGCATTCTTTGAAGATACTAAACCTAAATACCAAGTTTAGTATTTAACGGTCTTTTTGTTTTGGGGCTATGCTGTCCACAGACACACACTCAGACAGAAAGACAGACCACACACACACGGACCTTTTTTAAAACATTTTTTTCGGACTCAGGAGACTCAGGGGACCCCAAAACATATATTTCTTGGTATCGAATTTTTGGATGCATTACAATACCTTCTCTATCCCTATGTGCATTGCACATATGGGGCTAGAGAAAGTAAAAAGTTACTGCATAAATATATAGATATCCCTAAAGCATACCATTTATGATATATTCATTTTTTGTGTAGTTGACTATTTCAGAGACATTCCTTGTTATTGGTTTAAGCTTCGAAATGTTTAAACTTATCTCATATAGAAATTTTTCAAGCCCTGGCCATGTAAAGACACTGATTTTAGTCACGTAGCAACCAAGTTTTAAAATATTTGATTACCTGGTTTACTTTCTACTACAAGGAAGAAAGTAATGAGATCATTTCTGTTCGCCCTTAACTCAAGAAGACAGAAGAATAAGATTTTAGCAGTTATTTGTCACCGATATGTTGAAAAAGTCATGAATGGGATGGATTAGATTTTATTATAGTAACCCTACTTATTGTAGAAGCATTTTTAGTTTTTGTACTCCACAAAACTCTGACTTTTCAAATTTATTAATTTATTTATACAAGACGGAGTATTACTTCAGAACATAATATGAACCTTTATCAATACACCTTTAAAGTACTTTTGAGAGCAATATAAACATTTACATACAAATTAATAAAAAAGATGCATCATGTGGAGCTTTTGAATAACAAAAAGTGTTGAAAAGGTTTAAATTTGGGACTGCCTTTTAATCCTTTCCAGCCCAATTTTTGGATGAAAATAGTTTTTTTTGAAAAATGACGCCACATGATGTATATTTTCCTTAAAAAGTTGATCTTATCTCTTATTGGTAGCTCAATTGTCTGAAGTTCTGAAACGCTGAACATCGTTGATCAAGATTTAAATGTCGCAGGTTAACCTAGCTTGGAATCTTCACTACAGCACTACTGTGATAAATGAAGGGATGGGCCCAGGTAAAATAAAGGTTGATTGGTATATCTAAGTGTTGAATGGACCTCGACATCATTGTAGGAGAATAAAGTTCTGAAGTTATTAGAAGAAGTATATCTTTGAAGAGATATTTGTTTTGCCTGGTCCAACAATCAATACATTTAAAGAGAATACCGGACTATACACAATGAAAGTAGAGAAGTTTTGAACGTTAATCTTTACCCATCTCGAACAGCAAATATAGATAGTGATGCCATACGTCACCATTGGGCTGGAAAGGGTTAATAAGCATGGGCGCTGCTCATTTAAGGTTTCAGTTAATTGGTGGTATTTAATGTGCGCCGTGTGAGAAAAACGGTATATCTTCCAATTTATTTTCATATTACTTTATTGTGAAGAAAAATCTTATGTGTTCCATTTACATGACTTTCTTTACATATCTGCAACAAATTATTGTTTTTCTGTGTCTGGCTATGGACAGCATAGTTCAAAAAACTAAACGACAACTAAATACCAAACTTTATATTTAAGTTTGGTGTTTTCTAAGGACGCGGCACGAAGATTTTCAAGGACATTTTAAACCCCAAACCACCCTTTACATGCAAAAAGGGTTGAAAATTGTATTTTTCTTAAAATGACTCGTGCGAATTTGATTAAAATAGAGTATATTAAAGTTATTTATATCACAAATAAATATAGATCCTGAATTTTCTAAGAATACCTTCTGAAGACCTGTTCAAATTCTGAATAAAGTAGTCTTCAGATGCTATGTCCAGAGAACTTAAGATATATATTTTGTCACCTAAATTTCTTTAATATACGATGTATTAATCAAAATCGTTAGAGCCATTTTTAAGAAGATCAAAGTTTTTGAAAAAAGTTCCATATAAAGGGTAGTTTGGGATTGGGGGATTTTTCTCAAAATCTTCGTGATGCATTCCTGGAACATACTAAACTTAAGTACCAAATTTGGTAAATTGGCGACTTTTAGTTTTTGAGTTATCGTGTTCACAAACACACGGACAAACGGGCACAAACGGACCTTTTTCAAAAAATGCTTTTTTTG
Organism: Hymenopus coronatus; assembly: GCA_030762935.1. Lineage (NCBI taxonomy): Eukaryota > Metazoa > Arthropoda > Insecta > Mantodea > Hymenopodidae > Hymenopus > Hymenopus coronatus. The sequence goes on along the minus strand of CM060889.1, from coordinate 9,585,635 downwards.
GTTACAGGGGACCCTAAAACATATATTCCTGGTGAAATCTCCGTATCGAATTTTTGGGTGGAGTGTAATACCTTCTCTAAACACTATGTACATAGTATATGTAGAGAAAGTAAAAAGAAAAGTGGTATATTTTCTGATCCCAGTATTTTAATCGTTTGCTGTTTGATTTGTGATAATGATATTAAATGCTCAATTTATAGATAATACAGAAACAAAATTCGAATTGTATTGTGATGTTTGATGCAGTTCTCCAATGTTCTCTCTTCTGTTAAACACACTGACTGAGCGACAGAAGCCGCTATGTAACAGATCGATGAACATTGCAAAGAAAAATACATCAAAACAGCTGATGTGAGTTTTTATAGCACTGTTTATACAACACAATAAAACCGTGTACGGTTGTTAGTCATGTTTATATTTGCCCGATGTCACACGAGGATTACAGCTGACAAATACACGACAATAAAGAGATTTGAGCTGCCCATGTGTCAATAAACAAGAGCCTACATCTATTTCCATAGAAACTTGTCTAATGTTTCAAATCATTACAGTGCTTGTAATTTCATGTGTTTCGCTTGTTTTAAGCGTAAATATACAAATAGGGTTGTACTCTAGGAGTAATTTCATGTTATACTAACCTTCACCCATAAACAGCAAGAAATCAAGACTGTTTTATATTGTAAAAATATATAAAATTTTATTCCTAAAATTGCACTGATTTTTTTCAACAAATAGAAGATAAAACCGACATAACTACAGCCAAATGTAACTTCCAAGCATCACACCGATTATTTTACTTGGGCTCTCCCCGTCATTTACCACAATTACTGGGATTTGAACTTACAACATTTGGCTCTGATGGATGGCCAGTCCATTACTAACACTTATGGCCATAGGACTACTTTTTTGGTAGTACCTTTGGCAACATTATGGTTTAGAAGAATTTAAAATTTTAATTGGGAAGAAAAATATTTATAAAGGGTCTACATTTATTATCATTTCTGTTTCCTCTATTATTTTATAGGTTTATTCCCAAATATTTTTACCATAATTCTAGTTTTAAACTTGAATTAAAGAAAAACTGACATACGTAATATACTAGTGCAGTCAACTAAGGGTTAAATTTGTTTTTCCGTCAGCCGGTAAACCGTTCACAAGTATGTGCATTTTAATATCACATTACGTCGGTTGTATCATAAAATTTGAATGATAGTTGTGAATTCATGTGAAAATTGTCAAAGAGTTGATGGATAACTTGCAAACTGCTACATATTTAAGTTTTCTTTTTTGAAAAAGCTCTAAATATTTTGCATAATGTGAGCAACTGTTCAAATCTGGGCAAATCTTCTACAACTTGATGTAGTTCCAATTCTACGCATTGATATTTTAACAAATTACAGCACACTTTATTTACAAAAGGCACACGTAACACAAAACGTATACTTGAATCACTGCTGAGACGCACTCAGAACACTGCACCGTTGCACCGAATCACAGTTAAAACTAAACTGCTGTGTTTACACTCACTGTAAACTTGGTCTCTGTACTCGTAAGCTTCGTACTTTTTAAATAACTTAGCTACCCTTCACTACGACACTAATATGTCCCTTATTCGGATTCGGTACAGAGGATCTAATGTTCTAGACGGAAAATTTAATCGAATCGTTAGAAAAAACCTTCTGGAATTATAATTACTCAAACCGCCAGGAAGTGGCGCAACTGGCTTTTGGGTCTGTGGCTTTGCGCTTTTTTGTTTTGTTTTGTATAGCTTAAATACAGTTCCGGAGTCTGGTAGGGACTCCAGCGCTGTATACCCAACTACTAATTACTTTACTTTTTTTTTTTTTACTTTGTTTGCTATATGATTCCTGAATTGCTGTTTACTTCTTTTTACACACAAATACACACTAACATATAACACCCATGCCCAAGGCAGGACTTGAACCCACGATCCCCTGCGCTACGAAGCACCATGGGGACCGGCCTTATTTGAGATCCTATCGGCTGAAATAATAGCCGCGTCAGGTAAAATGAGTCTCCGCTGCCGAAGTATTGACCAATAGTTTTCAACCGATCACATTATATATTTTGACCTATTATATTTCATACAAACTGAAAATGTGAGTTTCGTTAGGTTTATGAAAGTGTCTCACAATTAAGATTTAACATGACGAAGAAGCTGTTTGGTCTGTATCTACTTACATGAACATTTTTCTCGGAAATGAATTTCCAAGGTTACATTGACTTCCTGTAGTTTTCAGAAATATAAATTATTTTCGGTCAAAAAGATACAAAAGAGAGTAATTAGCATCAAAAGCTTAAAGCGTTCGAATTTGTTTATTTATATTTTATGGACGCTCTTTTTCTGTTGTGGTTATCAGCTCACTTTCTATATTGAACCTAATTTTTCTCAGAGGCCAATTTTCAGGCTAGAAACTCTTTTTCGGGCTCAAATCTAAACGGAACCGCCGACTGAACTTCCCCTCCGAAGCAAACACGCTAAGGACTTTTACGGACGGAAAGATTCCATGGTCCTCCGCCGGGTTTGACACGAGAGTTTGGAACCAGAGGCTAGGATGTCATCCCTAGAACATGGAGGACCACAGGTTAATTTTGTGTCAGCGCTTTAAGTCCCTTGTCGTTTCGTTTTATTTAATTTCACTGATTTCCGATGTCCTTTGGTTCCTTCCACCTGCCAAGCACAAGTCCGGCTGCTCAAACTAAGCCTTGCAAATAGTATGGACACTATATATATATATCTCCTACACATCAAGACGTCATTAGATACACCAAACAATGTTTATAGAAAACTGGAAAACGACATGGTCAACATCCCACAGCAAACTACTTGATGCCCGAGCTGGATCTACCAATTTCCTCGAGCCCGTCTGAAAATTAGAACGTCGTCAGCAAACAGTAATTACTCGCCTCAAAATTGGTCACTACAAACTGACACATTCCTTCATCATTAATAAAGACCCAGAATCAAAGTGTGAGACCTGCAACACACCGCTTACTGTCCTATATATCCTGCTGCAGAGTCCGAAATATGCCAAACAGAGACTTCAGGCCGACTTCAATGACTTACCAAGTGCTCTACATAACCATCAGACAATTAAAAAGACGTTAATATTTATAAGATAACGTAAACTTTTTGATTTATTGTGAAGCATAAATGTAACCATTTTGTATTTTACCAATATGCTAATAACTATTTTATGTACAATTTGAAAGGTGCGATATGACCATGCTGTTATAGCGACCCAAAATAAATTATATTGCAAAAAAAAAAAAATATATATATATATATAATATATACAGTGTTCAATATCACTTTAATTCAAGATTTCAGTTTCTAAGTACACCACCTGAGTTGCTTAACACTGCACTCCGAAATAATTGCCATTTTCAAATGGATGGTGTAATACTTAATTAGTCATGAGCGGTGGAAGATTTTATGTTGACAGCTGATTTTAAAATTCTTATTAATAATTTTAATTAGTGATATTTTGTTTTCAATATTTTTACAAAGGTCCGCAATAATTTTGTGCTAATTTTCGGGCAGAATTGATGAATGTCATGTTTACTGTAAAGTAAAAATTAACAGATATTTATTTTTGGGCAAGATTAATGAGTGACAGGACTGAAACAAAATACCATTAATTTTAAAATCCCTTATTTATAAACGGAAACATTTTATTTAAATCAATATCAAGAATAAGATCAAATATCACATTAACACCACCAAACTATAACCTATAAAAGTTGTGGCATTTTTGTTTTTCATCATTATCCTTCTATATGTTACAACTACGTAACATTATAGAAAAATGTTTAGCTGTCAGCATTAGATATGCATAGTCAAATACATTGAAAGGATTTCCTACAGAAAACAAATGGTATGACTCACTTTTCGATTTCAATGCCAAGAGTGCTGTTACTACATCTAATTTTTTATAGTAATCACTGTGACTTAGCTGTTCAACAATGACACAATGCTCAATTTAAAAAAGATGCAAATCAGAATTAATACAACTAGTTTTAAATTAATTTAGCTGTTTAAATGATGCAATTTCACTGAAATCACCGGCAACATTTTACTTTCTGTACACGCATTATGTATAGTGTATAGAACAGCTATTTTATTGCAAAAAGCATTTGATTCTGAGATTTCACCGGAAATATATGTTTTGGAACCCCTAAATAAAAGAAATTAGAAAAAGGTCTGTGTGTATCTGAATGTGTGTGTGTGTGTCTGTGGACAGCATGGTTCAAAAACACAAAGTCCGTTAAATACCAAACTTGATACTTAAGTTCAGTATCTTCCAAAGATGCGAATCGAGGATTTTCAAGAAAATCTCAACACCCCCAACTACGCTTTCATGGAGAAAATTTCAAAAATTTTGGTTTTCTTAAAATAGCAGTTAAGAATTTTGATTAACATCTCTTATATTTAAAATATTTACAGGAGAAATAAAATATATATCCTGAATTTTCTTGTAATAGCTTCTAAGAACCTTTTTGTTTTGGATGATTTTTTCTAAATTTTGTGTAATTGATAAACTTAAGAGATAGACAATAATTTACTACACAAAAAATGTAGTTCAGCTTAAAACATACAATACATATACATTTTTCCTTACAGTTGATTGTTTTCTAAATATCCCTTGCTATTTATTTCAGCTTTAAAATGTTCTCATATAAGGACTTGTGAGCTTCTAGCCACTCAAAGAAATAAAATTGAATCCCATAGCAACCACATTTTAGAAGATTGACTGTCGGTTTAGCATAGTATATTTCCCTTCTGCTGATAAGGATCTAACTAATAAGACCGTTTCTGTTTAAGTTTATCACAATTAGCTTGAAGAGTAAGCTTACTAACAGGGTTAGAATTTGTACGTGCAAACCTTTTTTCTAGGGGTAAATTAAAGCTATTCGGAAAGATATCACAGTGTGAAATTTTGTTTATAATTGCGAAAAGATGCATTTCTTCGAGCACCTTTTTCCCTTTTTAGGACCTGTATCTCGTTTCCCCTATCCATGCCCATAGTCACCTTCCTCTCCTGTTTCATTGCAGTTTATTCTCTAAGATTTCTATTCAATATGAAATATTAACTTTCAATTAACGTTTCCTAAGCTTGCTGTGTACGTGTGAATAATACGATTACCACATTCAGTTGGAGTTGAAAGCACACCTGCTAAAAACTTCCACAAAACTCTTTCTCTCGCTTTATCACTGTAAAGTAGCCCGCATTGACAATGAGTGATACCAACGCATCAGAATCAATAGCCTGCTATTCGTGAATGTGAGTTACACACACACACACACACACACACACACACACACACACACACACACACATATAACACCCATGCCCAAGGTGGGACTTGAACATTGAAATTAATCACTTGAGCTACATTCATTGTTATGAGTTTGTTTGTTACTGTGAGAAACGTAGATGTTTGCGTGGCTCACGCAGAGATGGCAGTAACCGCACCAGCGTAGTTTCGAGAATTGAAACTGGGTTCTGCTCGAACCTACTAGAAACCGCTGAGACTGCAGATCCAGCGTGCATGATAACATTCAGGTAATTGTCGCGGTGCTATAAGATGTGGACAGTAAGTGAGCGAGGGGGCACAGGAGTGAGTTGTGTAACAGTCACATTGATTTAGCAAGTAAACTGATGTTACCGCACTGTTATATTACTAAAGGAGTGCACTACCAGATTTTACCATGCCAAAGGCGTCCAGTACCCAATTTATTGCTCTGGTTCAGGAATTCAAACAATATTTCATAGGCAATGATGGAACTGTTATGCAATGCAATATTTGCGATTCAGTAATTTTGTTAAATGAGAACTCCAGCGAGATCGCATCAAAAAACACATTTCCATCTCTAACCATCTTAGAATTCATTAGTTTGATATGTCCATAAAATTTGAACATTTGTTTTCTAATATCACTATGAATATTTGTGTATAGTTTTATTTCATTCTTACTTCTGAGTCTGTACTGTTCACCTACGACTTGTGGGCCTAGAATTTTCCTTACAATTTTGCATTATTTTTATTTTCTCTATACGCAGTATGTACATAGTGTATAGAGAAAGTATTGCACTTCACCCATAAATTCGATAACGAGATTTCACCGGAAATATATGTTTTAGGGTCCCCAATATCCAAAAAAAGCATTTTCACAAAAAGGTCCGTGTGTGTGTGTGTGTGTGTGTGTGTGTGTCCGTGTGTCTGTGAACACGATGACTCAAAAACGAAAAGTCGGTAAAATACCAAACTTGGTATATAAGTTTAGTATCTTCCAGGGATGCGACACGAATATTTTGAGAGAAATCCCCCACCCCCAACTACCCTTTACATGGAACTTTTTTCGAAAATTTTGATTTTCTCAAAAATGGCTCTAACGATTTTGATTAAAATCTGGTATATTAAAGATATTTACCTTACAAACGAAATGTATATGCTGAATTCTCTGGGAATAGCATCAGAGGAGTAGTTTATTCTGGATGAATTTTACTGAATTTTGAATAACTGCTAAACCGCAAGGGATGGACAAAAACTTACCACAAAAAAACAAAAAAAAAAAAAAATGCAGAGCACATTAAAACACACAAGTTATGTTATAACATTTTTTTTCGTGGAGTTTCGTTTTTGAGTCATTCCTTATTTTTGGTTTCTGCTATGAAAAACTATACTTTTCTCATACAGGAACTTGTCAACTGCTAGCCATATAAACAAAGGAACTTCATTGACATAGCAACCAGCTTTTGACTATCACTTTAACCTACGGTTGTCCCTTATTTTGCTTCTACTTACAAGGAAGCAAGTAATAAGACTATTTCTGCTAATTTTTTTCTGATCAGCATGAAGTAAATAGAAGAATAAGTTTTTTAAGAATAATTTGTTGCAGGATATAGAAAAAGTCATGTGAATGGTACAAATCAGATTTTTTTCACCATGTTTCCTAAATCTGCTTTTCGGTTCAAAATTTATCTTTCTGCTCCAAATAGACATTCTAGTTTAATGACAATACTATAATGTCTTAATTTTGTATGTTTATATATGCACTTTTTACTATAAATATTTTGTGTGAGCCGATATGCTGTTTCCATTTTGTGGCATCTACATTTTTTGCTTTAATCTCGATTCCATTTTCCTGAATTATTTCACCAAGGTATTTAAATTCTGAAGCTCATTTTATTTGGTTTCCATGTATTTTGGTGTTTGTTTATTGCATGTAATGCATTCTGTTTTTTCAAATGATATTTGGAGACCGATTTCCTCTGCAATTTCTTTTAATAGTTCTATCTGCTTTAGTGCTGTTACGAGTTAGGATTGCTAGATCATCTGCATATGCTAGGCAAATCTATCTTCAGTTTTCCTCTGCCTAATATGATTGGTTGATTGATTTTCAGAGCTGTTTTATGTTTCCGCCACTCTTGTACTACTTTTTCAAGTGTACAGTTGAAAAGTAATGGAGAAAGTCCGTCTCCTGGTCTCACTCCTGTTTTTACCTCGAAGGATTTAGAAATTTCCCCCATAAACTTAATTTTAGCTTTTTTATCTGTTATTGTCTGCTTAATGAGTGCTACAGTTTTATTGTCTAAACTTTGTTCCTTCAAAATTTGAAATAGTGATTCACGATCAACCGGATCGTAGGCTTTTTTAAAGTCAACAAATGTGCACACTAAATTGTTGCTACAAATCCTTTGATGTTTTAGGATTAGCTTAAGGTTCACTATTTGTTCTGGACACGATCTGCCTGGTCTAAATCCTGCTTGGTATTCTCCAATAGTTGTTGTGCTTTGTCAAGCAGACACAGGGATCGAATCTTGTATGGAACTGATAGTAATGACATTCCTCTATAATTGTTTACATCTGCTCGATCTCCCTTTTTATGTAACGGATGGATTAGCACATTCCTCCAATCCTCTAGAATCTGTTCCTTATGCCAGATTTCTTGCATAAGTGTGGAAATTTCCATTATGGTGTTAGGTCCTGCCGCTTTAAGAAGTTCTGCTACAATTCCATCTTCACCAGCTGCTTTATTCTTTTTAAGTCGGCCAATCTGTCTGATAATTTCTTCTTCATCCGGTGGTACTGAATCGGGATTTGATTCTTCAGGTTCTTCTACGGGGAATTATTATTATTATTGTTGTTGTTACTGATATGTTCCATTCACATGGCTTTCTCTAACTTGTTCTGCAAACAAAATATTCCTATAAAGGAGTGTTCTTTTATGTACATCATACCAATCGACATATAATTTAGCAGGATTATTTCAAAAATCAGAATAGGAAATAAACCTTTACTCTAGGCTAAAGTGATGGTCAAATGTTTCAAAGCTAATCGTTATATTAACAGTTGAAGTTCGGTTCTCTTTGCATTACCCGCAGTGAAAAGCTTTGTCAAAATACCGTTTGAAAAAAATTACGTAATTTAAAATTGAAAAGCAAAATCTGTAGTCGGTCAACTCTGTAAGAAAAATATAGGTAGGTATATGATATAAATTGTGTTTTTAATGAGATCTACATTTTTGTGTACAACGTTTTTGTCTATTTCTTAGGGTCTATTAGTTATGAAACATTCAGCAAAATTAATCCGGAAGTAATGGGTCCGCAGAAGATAATCCTGAAGAATTCAAGATATGCATTTTATCTGTTGTATAAGTATCTTTGATGTACGGCATTTTAATCAAAATCGTTAGAACCATTTTTGAGAACAATAAATTCTCATAAATTTAACCATGTGGAGGATAGTTTGTGAAGGGGGAATTTTCTTGAGAATCTTCGGGCTGTATCCTTGGAAGATACTAAACTTAAATACCACATTTGGTATTTAACGGTTTCTTAGTTTTTGGGTTATGCTGTCAGGACACACGAAGCTTTTTCTAAAAAAACATTTGTTTACTCACTTGTTTGCGGCGGAATCTTCACATCGGCCTTTTTGGGCGAAATACAATACCTTCTCTTTACACCATGCTCATAGTACGTGAAGCGAAAGTAAAAAGCGATTGTAACTGTTGAGAACATGTGTTAATTTTATTTAATTAGTAAAAGTTTTAGCTTAAAGTGATCTAAAGCTTATAGAGCTTTGTTACTTATAAATCGTTCCGGTCTTGCCTAGTCTTAGATAAACTTTACAAAAGGTTGCCTCTGCTTTGAATGTATTCCTGAAAGTTGGTAAACTGTTTTTAAAATCTGTGTTCCGTGGATGGTATTCTACTTCGTTATTCTAGCTAACTTTAGAGATACAGACTTTCTTGAGAGGAAAAAGGACCATTCTCTATTCTGATAAGAAAATCTGTCGAATTTCCTTAGAATTTTGTCCTTATTGTTCCTCCATCCTGTAATCTGTTTATTTTCTCTCTGCCTTTCTGTCTTTTCCGCGTTGTCACTAAACTTTTAATCAGTATTTATAGCAGTTGCAAGTACGTATCCACTGGTACCATTCTAACGAAGTAAAGCTATAATGCATTATTCAAATGAAGTGTAAATACAAAGTTCCCTATCGAAATATTAATTATTCCACATTTTCCTGTATTCTTCAAGATTAATGGTAGGTACTAAATTTAAAAGTCATAACAAATTTATTTAGGAAAATTAATCAGCTCATAGTCTTTAATTTTTGGCATTTAGTGGAGATAGAAGATACTGTATTCCACCCAAACATTATATATCAGGATATCATCGTAAATATAAGTTTTGAGACCATTTAATACCTCCATCCCAAAGAAAGCATTTTTTAGAAAAAGTAAGTGTGTGTGAGTTTGTGGAAAACCTAACTTAAAAATAAAAAGTCCGATAAGCACCAAACCTGGATATATATTCAGAATGCCACACGAAGGTTTTTCCTCAACCTAAACTACCCTTTACCTGGAAAATGTTTCGAAAATGTTTATTTTCTCAAAAATTGCTCTAACGATATTGATTAAAATACGGCTCATTAAAACTATTTATATGACAAATAAAAAGTACATACTGAATGTTTTATGAACTGGCTCTGATGTCCTCTTCATCCTGGATGAAGTTTGTATAACTCGTAGTCCATAAGAGTTAGACAAAAACTTACTGCAGCAAAAATGTTGATATAAAGCACATAATTTATGTGTGTAACATTTTTGTAGTGGGTGTAACCGTTTCTGTGATATTCCTTGATATTGGTTTCATTTTTTTAAGTAATTATTTTTTTCTTAGATAGAAGGTCGCCTTGTTTCTTTTGTTTTACTTCGTCCAATCAAAGAAGCAAAATTCAATGACAATCGAATAGCGATTGCTTTAAAACAGTTGACTATCGCTTTAGCATAGTTACATCCCCTTAGTTCCCTTCTACTTACAAGAAACTAAGTAATAAGAACATTCTGCTGATGCTCATATCGTTTGAATGGTATAGAAAGAAAATAGTACTGTGTAAGAAATTCTTTTGTAGAACAAATTAGAGGAAAGTTATGTAAATGTAACACATCAAATGTTTGCTGCGCACAATATATTTTTATAACAAAAAAATGTATATTTTTAATTTTCTGGGAATAGCCTCTGAATTCATATTTTATCTGGAGAACTTTTGTATAACTGGTAAACCGTAAGAAATGAACAAAAACATACTACACTAAAAATGTAGATATCATTAAAATACTTCATTGGTGTCTACACATTTTTTTGTATAGTTAACCGTTTTCGAGATATCCCGAGGTATTGGGGTCAGTTTTAGGTACTTTGACTTTTCTTAAATGCGAGATAACTTTGTTCTCGTCTCTCTTTGTTTACTACTAGCAAGCAAAGGGAACCGAATTTCAATTGTTCCACTTAGCGATCTGCTAACAAAAGTTCTGACTACCACTCTAGTCTGGTGTATTCCCTTATTTCTCTTCTGCTTACAACTATTAACACACATTCTGACAATGTTTATCATATCATTATGTACATAGAAATACTCTTTTATAAGGAAAGATTTTATAGAGCAGCTAGAGAAAGTCAGTTGAGAGGAACACATCAGAGTTTTCTTTATTTATTTTATTGGCTCTGTTTGCTTCCCTACTTTAAAACTGCAGACACAAGTATAGGTGTTTATACAGTAATATTGGCGGGTGATCTTTTAAATCTAATTATGCATTATTATCTTAAATTTCCTTTATGTTTGGGATAGCTTTTTAGAAGCTTTCTTGGTTTTTCCAATTATTTATTTGTGGAAACGTTACTATTTCCATTAAATGTAAGTACTGGTCTACGGAGAGACGACTGGTCCTCTCTCTCCTTTCCTCTCTCTGGAGCAGCGGCTGGATGTGTGGTTCTGGGTTCCCTCGGCGGCGTGTAATGCAGCTCTGGTTGCCTATGATAGTAGGCGGACGGAGATCTCGGGGAAGTGGTTCGGAAACTTATCACACATTAATCGTCGACACCTACATTGGGTTGATGTTTTTATTTCCTCAGACTTTACGTTCGCGTAGAAAGTTCCTGGCTCGATTCAATACACTTAAACCTTCCCTCTCAAGAGAGCTTCGGCGCGCACAAACGAAACTTTAATTTTCGCGGCACTAATTACAACAAATATCCAACAAATTTACTGATACTTTTTGGCGCGGATTCTGTATTCATAGCGACGTAGGTTCCGCGTGTGTTACAATATCACACGCTCTACCTTTATACAAAATTTACCCACGCATAGGACCTTAAACTAGCAATTTCATTGGCTCGTTTTGGCGCCGATTTGGGGTGCGCTTTGGATATGATGTAACTATTTGCAATTGGTCAATCCATCTCGCATGTGATTTTTGAACTCAATTTACTAGCAGCCCCCCCCCCCCCCGCCCCAATACACGCCACATCAACTTTCCCTTTTCGAGCCAACACTTAACAAATGCGTTCCTCCCCTCTAGCATTACAAAAAAGCTACTATTGCAAACATCTAAAATCCTCGTTCGAAAACGCGCTTGTTAAAGTTAGACAACGCTTTCCAGGAACATTCGTCCCTGAACTTACTGCATACATCTTATATTAATAATTACATAATATTTAGAAAACATACAGAGTAAAGTGATATTACATCTTAGAAATTAACCTATATAGTCTAATTAATTGACGTACATAATAAGGGCTCATTCAACTAGGTGACAATCCGTTTCAATCTCAAGTACGCTTGTGTGCCGTTTATATTCGAAAATTTATATTTTCTTTACATTACGCTCCTTAGAAGCTAAAAGTTAAAATTGCCTTCAGGGAGGGCTACCGTCGTGGAATATAATAAAAAAAATCTGATGTGTACCATTCACATGACTTTCTCTATATCCTTGCAACGAATTATTCTTAAAAAGCTTATACTTCTATTTACTTTATGTAATCAGAAAAATGAGCAGAAGTAGTGTTATTACTTGCTTGCTTGTACGTAGAAGCGAAATAAGGGACTACCATGGGTTAAAATGATAGTCAAAAGCTGGTTTCTTTGTCAATGAAGTTCCTTTGTTTATATGGATAGGAGTTGACAAGTTCCTATATGAGAAAAGTATAAGTTTTTCATAGCAGAAACCAAAATTAAGGAATGTCTCAAAATCGACGAACTCACGAAAAAAATGTATATAACATGAACTGTGTGTTTTAACGTCCTCTACACTTTTGGTGTAGTAAGTTTTTGTCCATCTCTTACGATTTAGAGTTAATTCAAAATTCAGTAAAATTCATCCAGAATAAACTACTCTTCAGAGGCTATTCCCAGAGAATTCAAGTTATACATTTTATTTGTCAGGTAAATGTCTTTAATATAAGAAATTTTAATCAAAATCGTTAGAGCCATTTTTGAGAAAATCAAAAATTTTTAAAAAGTTCCATCTAAAGGGTAGTTGGGGATGGGGGTATTTTGCTCAAAATCTTCGTGTCGCATCCCTGGAAGATACTAAACTTAGATACCAAGTTTGGTATTTTACCGACTTTTCGTTTTTGAGTTATCGTGTTAACAGACACACGGACACACACACATGGAACTTTTTGTGAAAATGCTTTTTTTTGGATATTGGGGACCCTAAAACATATATTTCCGGTGAAATCTCGGTATTGAATTTTTGGGTGGAGTGCAATACCTTCTCTATACACTATGTACATAGTGCGTATAGAGAAAGTAATACATAGCTTCTTTTCCCGTACCTATTGCAGAGTGGGGAGGCACATTTTTAACGCAAAATTTCGATGTACATTTCAATGTATTTTCAGAAATTAATATTTTCAGGTCTCCCGATCCAGAAAGAAGAGCTTTAGTCAACAATAGGTTGAGAGAGAAGAAAAAAGGTAGAAGAAATTAGAAAGAGAGCGAGTGTTGTGTGTGAGAGAGAAAGAGAGAAAGAGAGCGAGAAATAAGAGATAGTGAGAGAGAAATACAATTGAAAATAGAAACATCCAATAAATCTGCTCCTCTGCAAGCTCCGATCTCACATCGATCCAGCGTTCCCTAGTTCTTCCCACTAATCTCTGACCTCTTGGTTTACATTACATTATTTGTTTAGGCATTCTTTCTGATGTCAGGCTTTTTAACTGCTGGAGCCAGTTTTCTTTACATTTAATTGATAGTTCGATAATAGGTTTCATGTTTAGTTCCTTTCTAAATCGGTCTTCTCTTGTGAATCCGTTAACATATCTTAAGAAACATATGCTAAGGTGTTTATTCATTTGCGTCCAAGAGACATTACCATATATTAAGGCAGGAAGTGCTTTTATGAAATACAATTGAGGGGGTCAGTGCAACAGTGGTCTAACCCATTTTTTTAAAAAAATGGAGCATAACTCAGTTAAACACACCTGGTTTCTTTAAGAATAACAAAAACCTAATTTTAATCGAACTGATTGTTCTCTGACTATTACACAACAACACATTGAGTACTGTTAACATAATGTTGAGATATACCTAACAATTTTTATTATTGTGATGCAAATATGTTTCTGGGTTAGACCACTGTTGCGCTGAACCCCTCAATTTTAATTGTGTATCTCTTCTTGGTGCCACATAGTGCTTGAAAGTTAGTTATTTGTTATTTATATACATTATTTCATAACTTAAATCACATCCGAGATATTTTAATGCGGCACTTGTTCATTAATACTGTTTTCAAATAAAATATGCGCCCAATAAATATTATATTATATATTTGGGTCAGTGTTCAAGGATAGCAGCATAAAACTTTCATTTTCTCTCAAAAGTTTCTTTAATGATATATTAAACATATGATGAAATATATTTTGAGCTATTCTAAAGAAAAGCCAAATTTGATTCTAGAAGTTTGTCTTAATTTCCAAAAGCTATAACGTGCGTTAAAAATGCTTCACGGAAAATAGAGGCTGAATTTAAAATTCATGTCACAAAAATTAATTCATTGATTTAAATTTGTGAGGTATTTGTTGAGCTATAGCCTGTAAGCAATGAAGGATCCTCAAACAATATAGCTATCAGTGAATGTATTGTATTTTACTGCATTCAAAAATACATGTGCCATTCCAAAATTATTGGCATCCTGCCTGGTGTCATCAGCGTTAAATGATGTAAGCAGATAACAATGAAACAGAATAGCATCTCATGTTTGTTAGCTGTGAGTTTGAAAACAATCATTTTATTTGCAAATATATTTTAGTAAGTTTAACAGCAGAATGTTATCTTTAGTGCTCTAAATATTTTTAGTAAATACGAACAAAGGTTATTCATTAAAATTCAGGTTACAAGAGGTATCAATGCTCAACAATGCCATACAGAATTATTGGAATATTGTGGTAGAGAGACTTTGCCATATAGTACCGTGGCCAGGTAGGCGAACGCATTTTGTAGAGGAAGGGAAGATGTCCATCAAAAACAACACTTAAAGTCATGTTTATTGTTGCTTATGATTTTGACATTATCATCACTCATTCAGTTCCTCAAGGAAATCGTGTGAAAGGTGCATATTACAGTTACTTTCTGGAACAGAATTTACAACCAGCTGTGTGTCGTAAACCTCCAAATCTCTTGAAATCTCGTCCTATTGTGTTATATAACGGTGCTCACCCTCTGACTTAATTTATTGCCGGCGCAAAACTACTGGAATTGTAACCGTGACCGCCAACCCAGCTACCGAGCCTAGCTTATTGGAGTTTGTGATAATATACCTTGCTTACTTATAGTCACAGCGAGCAAACTTTGTACAGTCTGTACCGAAAGTGTTCCGCATATGTTTGTATTGAAAGTGGACTGTAAATAGTGCTCATTTTATTTATTTAATTTATTTAGCTATGACTCCTACGTTTTCAAAGTTAAGTGGCAAGGTAGTACTTGGTCAGAGCAGAGAAATAGTTGCAAATATCCTTGACTTCATAAAACAGGAGGCAGAGATGAAGAAAAAAATGTACGTTCCCCAAGTTCTTCAAAATCCTGTATAAAGTGAATGAAAGAGTAGTCAAGGAAACTGATATTTCACTGAGTTCCGTTTCCAGGGTTCTCAAAGACAAGAAAGAAAGAAAAGTAAAACTTAATATATCACTTTTAAATTAAAAGATGTGGAACAGTTGTGTCGCCAGCGAATTGCAGAAATTGGCAGACCAGAAAGGGAAAATATATGTCGACATGTTGAGAACATTGAAAATAATTAGAAAGAATTGTAGAAAATCAAATATAAAGAATTCTAATCCAGGATAATGATGCAGAAAGTAGCAATAGCGTTGGTGATGACAATGATGTGAGCGAAGACGAAGGACTGTCAGGTGTGGAAGAATTGCAGGCAGGCGATTGACATTGTTTATATAGTAGGCCATTTGTATAGATGTTTTGTAGATATGAATAAACATATGAAAACACGTGTTTATCAGTGCAGGTGCATAAGAGGGAACAGATATTTGACATTGACTGTGACAGGCACTCTTCCAGCATGCATGAATCGACTGGTGAACTGCTTATCTGAAAGTGCAACTCGCTTCCTAGCTCTCATTACGATTTTCACATGTCCAGATCTGTTGCGTTAGATATACTTCGCAGTTGCAACTGGAAAATAATGGAGCATCCTCCATACTCCCCAGATATGAGCCCATGTGATTTCGACCTTTTTAAAAAACTGAAATTACCATTTAGTGTAGTTCGCTCTAGAACCAGACAGGAAATTATAGCGGCAGTAGAGTGGCCTGTTCGAATATTAGGACAAGACGCTGTGGATGGCATCCGTCGTCTGCTTGATGTGTGTAAGCGAGCTCTTCATGTTGGAGGAGATTACTTCTAAGCACTGCAATAATGTAACTGCTCCCAAAAGTTTTATTGTTGTTAATTCAATAGTTGCTACTAATTATTGAATGGCCCATATATAATATCAATATGTAACCGGAAATTATTTTGGGGCCCTCTGAATAAGAACAGAATGTCTATGCGCGTGTGTCTTTGTATACATAACACTAAAAGAAAAAATATATTCAATACCAAGCTTTTTTTTAGATCAACTTCCTCTGCTCACCTCAAACTACTCTTTACATGGAAAATTCTTCGTAGTTTAGGATTTTAAAGGAATTAGTCTAAACATTTTGATTCAAATAGCATTGTTTAAGGTAATCTCGTAACAAATTAAATGTATTTCTTGAGCTTTTGGGAATAGCGACTAAAATGTTTTACATCCTGAATGATTTTTGCATAATTGGTAAACATTAAGAGATAGACAAAGTCTTACAAACATAAAAAGGTATTTATTGTTAAGGCACACCATTTAGGTGAAATGCATGTTTATTTTTCCTGGAGTTATTAATGGAAAATATTTTAATGTTATTTACTCTAATTTCTTATAAGAGAGCATTAAATCTAAATAAATATGTTTAATATTTTCAAGCCATTTTCTCATAGACAATACGTGTATTAGTGATTGTAGCTGAGTGAACATTTTTACCTTTTGGTGGTTTAAAAACCTACTGTCTGATAAAACCAGTTCTGGTTTCTGGTCCCATCAAGCTTAAGTTTAGCCAGTTGCAGAAAATGTTTGTATGATTTGTTCTTCAGTCAAGTGCTCAATTTGGTTTGACTCCCGGAATGTACGTAATAATTTGTATGTGTCTACCAGGTGAAAGGCCTAACTCTGAAAGTACGAGGCTGAGACTGATTTTTTACTGTAGCTTCCGTGATAGCTTTGTATCTGTAACATAAATATTTGAAAAGAGCGTCGGTAGGCGTCAGCACTCTCGCATCGGTAGGTTGGTAGTAATGCTCTATTTTGTAGACACTACGTGCATTTCGCATACCAGACAATGGAGGTGACGCGAGAGGAGCAGTTCAGCGTAATCATATTTTGTTTTCGTTTAAACCATACAGCTACTGAAACTTATGAAAAGCTGCAGCAAGCGTACAGTGAGGATGCCCTACCTCGTGCAACAGTGTTTAGGTGGTTCAAGAACTTCAAAATGGCCGACTTGTCAGTGACTGGTGTTTCGGCTTCTGCTGTGACTGAAGTCAACATCAACACAGCCGCTGTGATTGTCCGAGAGGATCGGCATATAACATTATGCCATGGTGGAGCATGCACTTGAAGAGGGGCAGGGGGACGAAGGGAGAGTCATTAGTAAATTGATATGGAAACCGGTAGAAAAAGAAGTATTTGTTGATAAATTAGAAAGAAGATTAGGGGAAAGGAACGCAGACACAGCGGAGGAACTAACGCATATAATAGCAACGGCTGCGGGGACAATGAAAGTCCAAATCCATGGTAAGTTAAAACGATTCAATGGTTGGTATGACCAGCAATGCAGAGCTGTAAAGAAACAGGCAGAGGAGGCTCTGTCAAAATTCAGAAGGGAGGGAGGAGATGACATTAGGAAAATGTTTACAAAAAAGCGAAGGGAATATAAACAGCTCTTACGGGAAAAGAGAACTACGTGGCAAGACAAAATTACTCAGAAAATTAGTAATATTTTAACACGGGGGGATAACGCTGAGATGTGGCAAGTAGTAAAAAATTTAAGAGAAAAAATGGGCAATCCATTTTATGGGAATATTCGGGAAAGGTGAAAGGGAAGGAATTTTTATAAAGCAAGTGCAAATTTTGGGAAATCTTGAGATCCCAATACTGGACGAAGAAATATGAGCACGAGAAATAGCACAGGCGCTGAGGAGTTTGAAGGGAGGCAAAGCTCCATAGTTGGATGGGCTGCCCCCGGAAGTTTTTAAAGCCGCAGCCAATGTTAATGAGTTTGCTAGGAGTTTGCTCCAGATATGTAACAGATTGTTTATTGAGGGGAATTACCCTACCTGTTGGGGAAAGGGCATTATTCATCCCATTTATAAATGGAAGGGAACTATTGGAAATCCGGATAACTATAGGGGGGTTACTCTGTTGCCAATTATGGAGAAAATTTATTGTAGAGTGTTATATAACTGGAATCTAAATTTGGCAAACTTTCAAAATTTCAAATGGGTTTCAGAGAAAGTCACAGTACCGTAGATGCCGCTTTTATATTAGACACTTTAAGGACGAAGCAACTGTTAGTTAAGCGGGGAAAGCTTCATTGTGCTTTTGTGGACTTTAGGAAGGCATTTGACTCTATCAATCGAAATGCATTATGGTACAAACTAGGCAGAAAGGGGTTATCAAGTAAAATGGTTAGAGCATTGCAGGCAATGTATGAAAATGTCGAATTCTGTGTGAAGTACGACAGAAACAGAGTGTCCGAGAGCTGCCGAAGCTAAAGGGGAGTGAGGCAGGGCTGTATTTTATCTCCCTTGCTATTTAATCTCTTTGTGGATGATATTACTGATACTATGATAGCAGAGAATGTTCAAGCACCAGTAGTAGCGGATTTGCAGATCCCAACACTTTTATACGCAGACAATTTAGTATTGTGCTCTACGACAATAAACGGATTGCAATGAGGACTGGACAAATTTAAGAATTATTGCAATGAATGGCTACTTACAGTTAATGTGAATAAGACTAAGGCAATGACTTTCAAAAAGGGTTGTGTTTATAGCAGGGAGGAGACTTGGACATATGCAGGACAGATACTGGACAATGTTAAATCTTTTGTGTACTTAGGACTCACATTTACAATGAACGGAAAATGGACAAAACACATTGACATTACGAAACACAAGGCAAGGGTGAAAGCGGCGGAAGCTCTCCGGATACGCTAAGAATACCGAATATATCCATAACCTTAATGGAAACTGTATACGGAGCGACAGTTAGATCCACGATGACATACGGAGGAGAAATGTGGGGATGGGAACAAACAGGGAATCTGGATCAAGTGAGGACCCATTTTTGAAAGGAATTCTGGGTGTAGGGAGGGGTACGGCAAACTGTGGAATAATGAGGGAATTCGGGGCACATAGTGAAACGATAGAGTGCAAAATCAGAGCAGTTAAATATTGGATGAGAATCGTTCACGGAAACCAATCTCTAATTAGGGCAATCTGCTACCGTGAACAGCTGCGAATGGAAGGTAATTCGACGTGAGCATCAAAATTAAAGAAAGGGTTGGAAACCATTGGGATGGGAGATATTTGGATGGCGGGGCAGGAAAACAGGCGAAGTATTTGGAGAAAAATTAAGAAACGTCTCTGTGATATTGACAGACAACAAATAATTGCGCAATGCACAGAGAAGGTGTCATTAGAAGTACAGTCTGGGTTGAAATCGGAGTGGGGTATGGAGCAATACATCAAAACAGGTACCAAACTCATTAGAGAGGGGCCTCGCGTGGATTAGACTAGGAGCATGGAGGAGCACGAAAATTTCTGACGAGAATGTACGAGAATCTGTCCCATTTGCGAGGAGGAAGAGTCGTGGACTCACATCTTGGCAAGATGTATGGGTACGGGGGAATGGCGGGAAAAATATTTGCCGCAATTTTTTATCACTGCGAATGTAGGGCTAGAAGCATGTTGGACGCTACTGGCAAGCACGAAAACATGGACGGGATAGGTAAATTTATACTTAAGGCAAGACAGCTGAGATCTGAGGAGGCTGCCAATAGAGAAGGGGGGTGATAAGATCAACTAAATAAAAGTGACTACAATGTTCTACATACATATATATTATGTCATTAGGTCACTGCTGTGCTATGGTTATATATATAGTGTATATATGTCTTTTAAGTGTAATTATCTATTATAAGAGGGTGCATTTATGAAGGTGTACTCTGTGCTGTAAATTTAATTTGCTAAATTTGAATATCTTTGCATTTTTATTTTCGGATTCACTCTTAATTCTTTATTGTTGTTTAATATTGCGTTTGAGTGTGTATTTCCTTTGTCTATTTATTTTCGTGTTTACTCTTTTAATTCTTTGTTGTTGTTGTTGTTCTAATATTGCTTGTAATGTGTATTACAAAAGCACGTACGGTCTGTGGCCCCGTGCGACTGTTGAAACTCTATATAATATTGCTATGTTAATAAATACACTTATTCATTCATTTATTCATTCATTCATTTATTCATTCATTCATGTAACCTCAGTGAAGTGTTGAGAAGTTCATATGGCAATGCGTTTACAATTATGCACGACCATCTCCATATGACCCAAGTTTGTGGCCGTTGGGTGCCACGTCTGTTGACTCCCGAACAAAGGACAGTGCGAATGGAGACAAGCCGTGAGGTGCTGCGTCTCTTTGCTGATGGAGGGGTTGCATTTTTTTAAATCGATTATCACCGGTGATAAGCCTTGGCTGCATCATTATGATCCTGAGGAAAATAAGCGAGCACTATGTGGAAATCGCCAGGTTCTCCAACACCAAAAAAGGCAAAATTTGTTCCATCTGCAGGGAAAGTGATGGTGATCACATTTTTTTGACTTTATGGAATGATTTACCAGCATGCAGTTCCTCCTCACACTACTGTTACAGCAGCATACTACATGTCAGTATTGGCTACACTGAGGAAGCACATTGCAAAGAAACGACCAGAGCTTTCTCGGACTGGATGGCAACTTCATCATGAATACACGGCTTCACGTCGCAAATCAAGCCATGCAGTTCTGGCTCGATTCAACATTACCTGTGTACCACATCCTCCTTATAGCCCCGATCTTGCACCCTGTGACATTATTTTATTCCCATCACTAAAAGCAAAGCTTAGGGGTATTCGATTTGAGAACTCTGAAGCAGTGCTCAAGAAAAGTGACGAGATTCTCAAGGACCTGACAAAGAATGGTCTGCAGCACGTGTTCAAGTACTAGCAGAGACGCTATAAAATGTGCATTGAAATAGGAGGGGACTACTTTGAAAAATATCATGTAATAATTGAATTAGAGTAATATACATCTGTGAAAAAAAATCAGTCTCAGTCTTTGTTGATCAGCCCTCGTAGTTTCAGTTTCCAGGGCGTCTTTCTAAATTATTGTGTGAAAAATTTACCTTTCTGCTGTTATCAGATCTTCTTTATGGGGTAGAGGTGACTTTGGGACATCTCAAAACTCGTCTATGCAGAGACTGGTGGGCACTAAACTTCTATCACAGAGATTGTCTGCAGCAATCCTTCGAATAGCTGGTAAATTCATACATATAAAACACTCAGTCAACGGAATATGTAATGAGTTAATAAATGTCTTTGGAGTTTTGGTTTTAAAAGCGTTTGAGTTGACGATCAACTGTCTACTTAGAGGTTTAAACATTTCACAAAATATAGGTTAACAAATATGCACGTAAGTAAATTATTGGGTGTGGTTGTACACACCTTATTCCTTAATTTCAGTTAAAATTAAAAACATCTGCTCAATTAAAGCCACATGACTTCTCTACCTAATCTTACAAGAACATATTACTCTCTCTACACGTACTACATACATAATACAATAGAGAAGGTATTGTATTGCACCCAAAAATTCCATTCCAAGATTTCAACGGAAATTCATTATCAAATATCAAGCTTGATATTTAAGTTCAGTATCTCCCAAGGATGCGACACGAAGATTTTGAACAAAAATCTCCCCACCCCTAACTTACCCTTACCCTTTACATGGAAAGGTGTAAAAAATGTTGATTTTCTCAAAATGGCTTTAATGATTTTGATTAAAATCTCTTATATTTAAGAGATATTTTCCAGACGTTTTCTGGAAATAGCCTGTAAAAACCCTTCAATTCTGGCTGCTTTTTTTTTTTTAATTTTGTATTACTAGTTAACCGTAAGAGACAGACGTAAACTTAAACACTCAATTTAACTCATATATGGTCTTTTTAGTGGAATTGATCAATTTTGAGATATTTCTTATCATATTTCTAAAAGCTTATACGTCTCTCATACGGGAGTTTATCAATTCCTATCCTTACAAACAAAGGATATAGAAATATCTTCTAAAATAATTGACTAGTATTTTAGCCTATGATATTCCCTTATTTTCCTTCTACTTACCAGAAGCAAGTAATAAAACCATTTCTGATAATTTTATCTCGATTAGCATGTAGTACATAAAAGCATAAGCTGTTTAACAATATCTTGTAACAGAGATTTTTACAAAGTCATGTGAATGGAGCCCTTGAGAATTATTTTCTACCAACTTCACATATATGAATGCATTATATCGATATTAACATCTGCAGAAATAATTTTATTGCTTACTTCCTTGTGGATATGCGGGAATAATGTACTTTTTATTTGCTTAATCAGGAGAAAAAGTTAATGTTTTTCCATTTGAGAAATGTATAAGTATTTTTGAAATGAAACAAATAAATAGGAATATTTCAGAAGCGGTTAACTGTAAAAAACTGTATTTCAAATAAATTGTGTTTTAATTAAATCTACATTTTTGTGTGGGATTTACCAGCAATAAAAAAGTCATTCAGAATGAAAGGGATTCAAAGGCTATTTCCAGAACATTCAAGAAATATATTTAATTTATCATAAAATATCTTAAACATATGATACTTTAATCTAATCGTTAGATCGAAAAATATTCCAAGTAAACTATGGTTTGGTGGGGGGATTTCTTGAAAATTTTCATGACACATCCTTGGAAAATGCCAAATTTGAATATAGGGTTTGGAATTTAACGGTTCGTTTCTTAACTATGATGTTCACAACACAAACACCTACATAAGCACACGCGAATCTTTATAAAACAAATACTTTTAAATTCAGAGGAACCTCAAAACTTGTATATACGGTGAAATGTCTGTATCACAATTTTGGGTCAAATACAACAACTTTTCTATCGGCCATTTACATTCCGGTGTACGGAAATGTGCCGAATCTTTACAGTCCTTTGTATTTAAAGTTGTCAGAGCGTTTTCACCATTTGTGTTCCAAACCAGTTCTGGTTTGTCAATATCCTATTGGTTTTTATTCAAGTTCAACACACAAGCAATGACCAATGAACAAAGGGTGTGGCCAAGGTGAGTAGTGCAAGAGAAGGAGTAAGAAAGCAATTTAACCCGAGCGAAACGATTGTCAACACACCTTTTTTGGCAGAATGGACCTTTTTGTTGTTTGTTATTGGTAGTGTTTAACACCCGCTTTTACTTGTGGCACCGCAGGCGATGAAGCTGGTGATGTATGAAATGAAGATGGAACACCAGTGGAATGCGATTACGGGGGAAACCGGAGATCCCGGAAAAACCCGCTCTGCTTTGTCCACCACAAATCTCACTGCGGTCGCTTGAGATTGAGAATGGATGGTGTTATAACGAACGGGAGTCATGGATTATGATTTTTTTATTGTATGCTTAATATTCTTTAATGTGGTTTGTCATATAGGACGAAGAATGAAATTGGTGAAATGATATTCAAATGATCTCGAGTTCTATGGGGCTTAAAGACACTCGACATTCGTCTTCTCAGGATAAGGGAAAAAAAAAACGTGTAACTCACCCTAAGCGAGATTCGAACTCGTGACATCTTGAATGTGAGGCAGACGCTACCCCAAAGCTACTCAGGCAGGCTGAGTGAATTACTAGAATATTATCTTATTTATTAATTACTGGAATATCATCTTGCTCTAGTTCCATGATCCTTTGTTTCCCACTTAAGCTTGTCTGCTTAACGTAAACATGTTTAGGAATACTTTTGTCTGGTTGGTATATTTTGCATATATTGAAATATTTACAGAAACTTATTTTGTAACGAAATGATACGATTTTATATAAATATTATAATGTGAAGTTTAAGTTAACACACATATAATAAAACAACAATTTTCTTAATCTCTCATCCCTTTCCATCGAAAAGTACGCAAAAGTTTTGATTTTCATTATTCGAAAAGGATTGGCATATCTGACTTTTGCTCCTTTGCTCATCAGCTGCTGGTTATGTCATCAAATTAAGATAAGGCACATTCTGACACACTGTCTGTATCTCTGGTTCACCTCTGCCATCACGAAACAAAGGGCAAGCGCATGTTACCAATCACGGCCTACTAAAGCCGACAGGGGTTTGAACTAGGGTCGTGGCAATGACGTAATGCCATTCTCGTGCAATGCTGAAGTTCTGTTCCTTATATCGGCTACAGTATGTGCAACTGACTGTATATAGTAGTTTGTGCATTGTAGGTTAAATAATAATTGAAGTTTTGAAAGCTTGAGACTTTTTAAATAAACCCATCCGTTAAGCTTGTTTGTAAACTAGTTAGCGTTCATGCGGATAATCCGAGAATGAAGTTGTTACTCTCTAATTAAGTAGTTCCGAGAAAAACGAAGACTAAGTATGCTGTTCACATACTTAAGTAGTAAACACATATTGGTTTATAAATGCGTGTGATCACAAAATTAAAACTGCCTTTAATATTTAATTGAGACTTTGCGTCATATGCCCGCTCCTATATCTTGCCACCCTGAATCGCTGCTCGTGCTTGAACGTCTTGCTTTTATAATTCATAGCATTTTGTTGAAGTTGTGAGTAAAATAACTTGGCGCAAGAGGGAGGATTACAACAAACCTGGATAGTTACACCTGGATGGTCAGATCTGCGTATAATATACAAGTGGAATAATGACTGCTGCTTCTGGAAATTTCTTGGTACGTAAACAGCAAGTATGACGGGAGAGTAAATGCAGTTTTGACAGTCATTTGAATTAGAGAGAGGAGCCGCTAACTGTGTAAGAGCGTCGATAGTTAAGATTGTGCTACAGCAATGAAACTAAATAAAACTTCCAGTTATTTCTAACAAAGAGATTTTGTTGCAATATTTCTTTGTGTAGAACAGTAAGTGACCAGTTTATAGGAATAGGAATAGAATACGGACGAATGGGACCCGCCACTGAGCTGCATGCCAGTTGCAACCTGGGAGAGAGGCTGAGGAGAGGGAATCGACCGGGTGGTTGGAGCCAGGAACAACGGCACAGCAATGATAGGTTCTCTAAGGTTTCTAGACAGAAGCATCCCTCCAGCTGGGCAGGTAGACCAGGAGTTCCTGCCCCACTCAAGGGGTCGGTCCATTTTCAGAAAACCAGCCGAAGTCGAGGTACGCAGATTCACAATTAGCATCCGTTTTTCCAGCCACGCTGTACCGAGTACCATCGCCGACGCTTGCAACTCTGAAAGAAACCAATGTAATAGAGGATGAATAAAATGACAAGATAACATACAGGACATTAGGAGGATGAAAGAAACCTAACCAATATTCGCCTGACGATTCGGGGATAAGGTAGAACTCCACGGGAATCGCACCTGCGACCTCCCGAGTATTGGCCATAGACGAAACCAACTGAGCCATTCTGCTGGATGACCAACTTATATCATTTATATAGAAGATCGAGTGATATTGAAAAATGTAATAGTGCAGCCGGTTTTGAAACGCCGTTTTTCAGTCTGATTACCCTCCAACTCATACCTTAGAAATGGATTTTGCGAGAAAAAAATAATTTAATTAGATTACATTTTTTCATGTGAAATTAATCTAAGCTTCACTTTAACACGAAGATACTGCAATGCATTGTTTATTCACTCTGAATGTGTACGTTCCATGTGAGCAGAGCCAATAATTAGTATGAACACACTTATGACAAGGAGTAGACAAGGATGTAGTACATCATCACCCACTTTATTTAATTTATATTTAGACAACGCAATCGTGAATGAAAACAGCGGCTAAAAACTTTAAATATAACTTCTAATTATAATAAGCAAATGTTGTAAAGACAGTACTATATGCAGATGACCACGTAATCATTTCCGGTAATGAAGATACGCTACAAAGAGCATTATTTGAACTACATAAAACAGTTATACGAAATTATAATTTAGGCATATCAAAAAACAAATCTTCAATGTCATATATTAAAGATATTCGACCGAAATTGAATCTTTCTCAAATAAATGTGAAACAGTTAATAGAACTTTGAAAAATAAAGTAAGAAAATATGCGATGATAAAGTTTTATAAAACTATGGTAATTCCAATAGCTCTATCCAGTAGCGAAACTTGGACAGTGACAAATAGAGATTAAATTAATTACAGGCAACGGAAATGGACTTTTTAAGGACACTAGATGAGATAGAATATAGATTGATGGAATAAAGAATCAATTAAGGATGTTTAACACTAAATGAATAAATAGACAAAAGTAGCTGCAACACGCGGACAGAAGAATGATGAGTGTTTCCTGGAGAAAATATAATACGAGTACTACCTACCCAAAGAAAAACTAAATGTTGGGATACCCCGTAAATGATTGATAAATGAATAAATTAAGCATTTATAGCACACAACGGGCCTTAAAAGGATTTAATGCTTAATGAAAAGAGGAAGACTTTACCTAAAGTGGTTACGTTAATATATTGCTCTAAAATGCATCTGTTTATATTAGAACGCTAATAGAAAATCAAAATTATAAATAAAATGTTCTTTTCAATAATAGATAATTGTTCATTAAAATGCATTTTTGTAGCCGTCACTTACTTCGAAATAATGTAAAACTATAGATACATTGAGGTTAAAGAAAACTTCTGTAATGGTAAACTGCAACGTCGTCTACAAATATATAAAAATCTGCTGTGTTCCAATCACATGACTTTCTCTAAATCTATGCACAAAATTATTGTTAAAAAGTTAATGCCTCTATTTACTTCATGCTAATCCTGAAAATATTTACAGAAGTAGTCTTATTATTGCTTCCTTGTAAGTAGAAGGGAAATAAGGGAGTATCATAGTTAAAGTGATAGTCAAAAGCTGGTTGCTATGTGACTGAAGTACGTTGGGTTATATGGACATGAGTTGATAAATTTCTGTATGGGAAAATATTGTTTTTTACAGCTGAAACCCTCCCCCCCCAAAACAAAGGTGTTTTAAAGCGCTCTACATTTTTCGTGGGGTAAGTTTTCGTCCACCTCTTGCGGTTTAGCAGTTATGCAAAATTCGGTAAAATTCATTTTCAGAGGTTATTCCCAGAAAATTCAAGATATAGGTTTTATTTGTTAGTTAAATATCTTTAATATACGATATTTTAATCAAAATCGTTAAAGTTCCATGTAAAGTGTATTTTGGTATGGGGGGATTTTTCTCAAAATCCTCCTGTCTCGTCCCTGGAGGATACTAAACTTAAATACCAAATTTGGTATTTTACTGACCTTTCGTTTTTTATTTATCGTGTTCAAAGTCACACACACACATGGACTTTTTTCTGAAAATGTTTTTTGAATTCAGGTGACCCTAAAACATATATTTCCGGCGAAATCTCGGTATCGAATTTTTGGGTGGAGTGCAATACCTTGTCTATACACTATATACTTAGTATAGAGAAAGTTAAATGCGGCAGAAAAAATTAAGGGGAGCCAAGTCGCTTGGACAGGATGTTGTTTGGTTATCTGAGAAAGCCAAACTTCTTATTTCGGTGGCTGACCTCATCCATCATAGGGTCTGTCGATATTCTGGATCATATATTTTATAGGTTGTCTTCAAGTTCTAAAAGCATTCCCAAGACACAAGCGGATGAGCGATAACAATATTTTCTTTCTTTAAAGAATGTGGTCGTATTCTAACCCAACTTTATGCAAATTGGGCTAAAAGTCTTAGAAAATTAATGAGATCCAAACTATGAATTCCATTGTTACTTTCTACATACGTACTATGTGCATAGCGTATAAGGAAGGTATTGCATTCCACCCAAAAATTCGATACCAAGATTTCACCAGACATATGTGTTTTAGGTTTCCCTGTATCCAAAAAAAGCATCTCCAGAAAAGGGTCCGTGTGTGTGTGTGTGTGTGTGTGTGTGTGTGTGTGTGTATGTGAGTGTGTGTTTCTGTGTGTGAGTGTGTGTTTCTGTGTGTTTGTGTGTGTCGGTGTGCCTCTGAACACGATAACTCAAAAACGAAAAGTCAGTAAAGTACCAAACTTGGTATTTAGGATTAATATCTTCCAGGGATGCACACAAAGATTTTGAGAAAAATCCCCACACCCGAAGCTACCCTTTACATGGATTTGGATTAAAATATCATACATTAAAGATGTTTACCTGACAAATAAAATTTATATCCTGAATTTTCTGGGAATAGTCTCTGAAGACTAATTTATTCTTAACGAATTTTCGGAATTTTGTATAACAGCTAAACCGTAAGAGATGGAAAAAGCTTACCGCACCAAAAATGTAGAGCACTTTAAAACACACAATTTATGTTATATGCATTTTTTTCATGGAGATATTCCTTGTTCCCTGCTATAAAAACTTATATTTTTTCTAATACAGGACTTCGTGTCCATACAAACAAAGGAACTTCAGTCCCATAGCAACCAGCTTTTGTCTGTCACTTTAACCTATGGTATTCCCTTATTTCGCTTCTACTTAAAAGGAAGCAAGTTATAAGACTATTTCTGCTGTTGGTTTTTTCTTTTTTCGATTAGCATTAAATAAATAGAATAATAAGCTTTTTAACAATAATTTGTTGCAGAGAAGTAGAGAAAGTCATGTGAATGGAACATATCAAATTATTACAATTCAATTTTTCTCTAGCACGTATATACACCGCATAGTAGAAGGAGAGGCTATTGTACTCCATCTCAAAATTCGATACCGAGGTTTCACAGAAAATGTATGTTTTGAAACTCCCTGATAAAATAAAAAAAAACCGTTTTTAGAAAAAGATCAGTGAATGTGTGTGTTTCTATTTGTGTGTTTGCCTATGTGTGTGTCTGTGGATACCAAAACTCAAAAATAAAAAGTCCCGTAAAGTATCAAACTTAGTATTTAAGTTTAGCGTCTCTCAATGATGCAGCACGAAGATTTTCAAGAAAATCCTCAGACTTTAAACTACCCTTTACATGGAAAAAATTCTAAAAATTTTGATTTCTTTAAAATTTAAAACACCATACATTAATTATATTTACCAGATAAATAAAATGTTCATCTAGAATTTCCTGGGAACTGCCTCAGTAGTGTTTTACATTTTGAATGAATGTTGCATAACTGGTAAACGGTAAGAGCTAGACAAAACTTATTAAACAAAAATGTAGATCACGTCAAAACACAGAATATAAGTCGCTTACATTTTAGTTTTGAGACTAACTCTTCCTAAGATATTCGTTTATATTCGTTTCAGTTTTAAATCACTTTTACGTTTCTTAAACATGAAGTCGCCCGTTTTTATTTTAAGTTAAGAAACGAATTTCAATGACAATATACTCAGCTATTAAACCGCCAATGCGATGGCTGAGATTAGACAATTTCAAACAATCGCAGTCATTTAACTGGAGCGATATTGTGGAAACATATTATCGCACCTGACGTTCTTTTGTTTTTTCTCCTGTCTTGGCCACCCTTACTTTTAAAAACTGTGAGTTCCACAATTGGGCTTTTAATTCAGTTACAATGTTTATTTAAGATTTTATCCAATTGATAATATATTTAGTTAAAA
This sequence comes from Hymenopus coronatus, assembly GCA_030762935.1. Lineage (NCBI taxonomy): Eukaryota > Metazoa > Arthropoda > Insecta > Mantodea > Hymenopodidae > Hymenopus > Hymenopus coronatus. Next base: position 9,555,875 of record CM060889.1, on the reverse strand, counting down.
AAGGGAGCAAAAATAATCATTAATTGTATTTCTTATGTATGATATAAGTGCAATACCTTAAGTAAAATAACATTGTCTCCATTTCACGTATTAGTTATTAAAAGCTGAAATAAAATATTTGTCTCCTATTTCTATTACTGCTATCGATATTCGTACATAGGCTGAATGCCATATCATAATTCAGGAAGCAATGAAAAAAGAATAAAAACACTAATGTGTTTCATTCATATGACTTTCTCTACTTCTGTGTTACAAATTATTGTTAATAAGCTTATTCTTCTATTTACTTCATGTTAATCGAGAAACAGTTAGCAGAAATAGTCTTATTACTTACTTCCTTGTAAGTAGAAGCGAAATATAGGAGTATCATAGGTTAAAGTGAAGTCAAAAGCTGGCTACTTGGTGACCGAAGTTTCTTTGTTTGTATGGGCAGGAGTTGACAAATTCCTGTATGAAAAAATATAAGTTTTTGAAAGTTGAAATCAAAAACAATGAATAACTCTAAAACGATCAACTCCAGGAAAAAAATGTTATAACATAAATTGTGTGTCTTAACGTGCTCTACATTTTCTGTGCAGTAAGATTTTGTCTATGTCTTACCGTTTAACAGTTAAGCAAAATTCTACAAAATACATCCACAATAAAGAGGTCTTCAGAGGCTATTCCCAGAAAATTCAAGATATATATTTTATTTGGATGGTAAATATCTATAACATACGGGATTTTAATCAAAATCGTCAGAGCCATTTTTAGAAAATCAAAATGTTCGAAAAAGGTTCCATGTAAAATATAGTGGGGGTGGGGAGATTATCTTGAAAATCTTCGTGTCGCATCCCTGGAAGAAACCAAACTTAAATATCAAATTGGGTATTTAACGGTCTTTACGCTTTTGAGCTATGCTGTCTACAGACACACACAGACACACACACGGACCTTTTTCCAAAAATACTTTTTTTGGATTGAGGGGGACACAAAACATGCATTTCCGGTGAAACCTCGGTATCGAATTTTTTGGTGCAATTCAATACCTGCTGTATACACTATGTACATAGTGCGTGTAGAGAAAGTAAAAATGGTAAACAAACATGGTCGAATGCGCCATCTATCATTTGAGAACTTGGTACTTAAGTTTGGTATCGTCTAAGGATGCGACATGAAGATTTTCAAAAAAATACCCCCACCCCAAACTACCCTTTACTTGGAAAAATTTGTGAAAATTTTGATTTTCTTAAAAATTGGCTCAAACGATTTTGATTACAATGTCGTATTTAAGGATATTTACCTGACAAATAAAATGTTTATCTTGAATTTTCTGAGAATAGCCCCTGAAGACTACTTTATTCTGGGTGAATTTTACAGAATTTTGCATAACTGCTAAACCGTAAAAGATGGTCGAAAACTTAAAACACACAAAATATAGAGCACGTTAAAACACACAATTTATGTTATATAATTTTTTTCGTGGAGTTGATCGTTTTTGAGATATTCTTTGTTTTTGGCTTTTCTTTGAAAAACATACTTTTCTCCTACAGAAATTTGTCAACTCCTGTCCATGCAAACAAAGGAACTTCAGTCACCTAGCAACCAGCTTGAACCCTTAGTACTCCCTTATTTCTCTTCTACTAACAAAGAAGCAAGTAATAAGACTCTTTCTGCTAATTTCTTCTCGATTAGATGAAGTAAATAGAATAATTTGTTGCAGAGATGTAAGGTTAGGCATGTGAATGGAACTAATCCGATTTTTTTTATTCTTTATTTTAGGTCGCAAAACTACTAGGACTTATAGCGTCCACATTAGCGTTTTACATCCAGTATACAATGAAAAGTTTGAACTTTATAGGTAAATCATTATGTACAGAGGGATTACAATATACCTCTAATGCTTATTGGCATATGAAAACAGTGGTTTAAGTATAAATTATATAACAATATGAAAATTATGTTATAACAAACAGTGACAATTGAATTAGATACAACATGTTAGGAGTTATACTTTTGAGAGTTATATAGATTGATTTCTTTAAGGTACAATATTAATACATGAACTAAATGTTTTGTGTCTGTAAATGTTAATATAAAGTTTTTGAAATTGTATGCTGTATATATTCCTATACATATTGTTAAGCCACTTAGCTCCGGTTGTGAATTATCGACAAGATGAAAACACTCTTGGTATTGATTATGACAATCACATAGCGAGACCTTTTAAAACATATTATTTAGTTTGCTTCTTCTTATAGGAAACTAAGTAACAAGAAAATTCGTCTAATACTTAACTGCAGTCTGCAAGAAGTTTGTTTGCAGAACAGGTAGAAAGATTCATGTGATTATAACACATCATAATTTTAGGATATATTACTCGTATGTGGAGGTAAGTACGTTTGGGAAATGAAAATCAAGCCACCAAAATTATTACTTTTAATTTTGTTTATTTCACCGAAAGTTACCCCACATCTGTCATTTTAAATGGAAAATACTATTCCTTATGTACTTAACGAAATTCTCGATCAGTTTCTGCCATCTTGCGTGTATGGTTTTTTGTCTGACCAAAAATATACCATAGAGAGCAGTGATTAGAAAAATATTTACATCACTGTTCTTTTTAGAGGTACTTATGTAAGATAGCAAACAATACACCATGAAATTCGCTCCGCCTTTCAGCGGCTTAAGAATATTCCTTTTCACTATGGTTATCTCTTTCTTTCTTCACTCCTCTGTATAACCATTTGTTTGAGACACATAATAAGTGATTCTAGTATACAATGAATTTCAAATTGCCTTAGTTAGCGGTAGCATTACTCTTATTTAACAAATTCGTTTACTTCCGCGTTATAATACATCTAAACATGTTTTTTTTTTGTTATTTTTTTTGTTTGTTAAAATGTGAGTGTTTATACTGATAGCTTACATGGTTATATCGTACTGTAGATTACATCATATGTACGAAAATGCTTTCGTCAAAATCAATGCCACATTCACTGGAAATATAAAGCACGTCACAGTACAACTTTGCCAATTATTCTGAAATGTTTTTTTCAGATAAAGGCGGCTGATTTTATCCTTCCCTTTGTATCCAACTTTTATAAATAGGATATGCATTGATTACTGCAGGAACAAAACCAAAACAGCCTTCAAAGCATTTGAAGTACAGAAGATTCCATGGCTAAAAACATCATTTAAATATTTCGGGATGCTGGAAAGATAGGAGCAAAATGCTATATAGATGTAAACTTGGTCAACACTAAAGTCAGACAGAAGAATAATAGAAACAATTGAAATATTTTGGATGTTACAGAAAATGCTGAAAATTAATTAGACAGATAAAAGTACTAATAAGTAGATAATGAAAGAGCAAATGCAAAAACAGAAATTTGGACTCGAATAAGAGGAATAAGCGTTATTAAAACAAAAACGTGTTTTTAAAATTACAAACGAAGGTACAATTGAAGGAAAGCAAGAACAAGACTACAACAAGTAAATGGTAAATGGGCAAATTAAAATCCTCATGAGCTGCAGAACGTAAGAAGAATTAAAAGTCTGATGTGTTCCATTCACATGACTTTCTCTATATCTCTGTAACAAATATTGTTAATAAGCTTTTCTTTTACTTATTTCATGCTAATCGAGAAAAATTAGCAGAAATAGTCTTATTATTTGCTTCCTTGTAAGTAGAAGCGAAATATGGGAGTATAATAAGTTAAAGTGAAGTCAAAAGCTGGCTACTGGGTGACCGAAGTTCCTTTGTGTATACACGAGTTGACAAATTCCTGTATGAGAAAAGTACTAGTCTTTCAAAGCTAAAACCACAAACAAGGAATATCTAAAAAACGATCAACTCCTCGAAAAGAATTTATATAACATAAATTGTATGTTTTAATGTGCTCTACCTTTTTTGTGTGGTAAGTTTTTGTCCGTTTCTTACGATTTAGCAGTTATGCAAAATTTCATAAAATTCCTCCAAAATAAAGTAATCTTCAGAGGCTATTCCCAGAAATTTCAAGATATATATATGTATATATATTATTTGTCAGATATATATCTTTAATATGCGATATTTTAATCAAAATCGTTATGGCCATTGTTGAGAAAATCAAAATATTTGAAAAACATTCCATGTAAAGGGTAGTTGGGGGGGGGGTGGATTTTCTTGTCGCATCCTTGGAAATTCCAAACTTAAATAGCAAGTTTGGTATTTAACGGTCTTTTCGTTTTTAAGCTATGCTGACACAAAGACACACAGACACACACACACACGGACCTTTTTCCAAAAATGCTTTTTTTGGAATCAGGGGGACCCAAAACATGTATTTCCGGTGAAATCTCGGTATCGAACTTTTGGGTGCAATACAATACCTTCTGTATACACTAAGTGCATAGTACGTTTGGAGAAAGTAAAAGTCTGATGCGTTACACTTACATGACTTTCTCTATATATCTGTAACAGCTTATTGTTGAAAAGCTTATTCTTCTATTTACTTCATGCTAATCGAGAAAAAAAATGGCAGAAATAGTCTTATTACTTGCTTCCTTTTAAGTAGAAGCGAAATATGGAGTACCATAAGTTAAAGTGATAGTCAAAGGCTGGTTGCTATGTGACTGAAGTTCCTTTGTTTGTATGGACAGGAGTTGACAAATTCCTGTATGAGAAAATTGAAGTTTTTGAAAGTTGAAATCAAAAACAATGAATAACTTCAAAAATATCAACTTGACGAGAAAAAAATGTATATAACACAAATTGTGTGTTTTAACGTGCTCTATATTTTCTGTGTAGTAAGCCTTTGTCTACTTCTTACCGTTTAACAGTTAAGGAAAATTCGATAAAATTTATTCATAATAAAGAGGTCTTCAGAGGCTATTCCCAGAAAATTCAAGATGTATATTTTATCAAAATGTTCGAAAAATTTTTCATATAAAGGGTAGTTTTGGGTGGGGGGATGTTCCCGAAAATCTTCGTGTCGTATCCTCGGAAGATACCAAACCTTAATACCAAGTATGGTTTTTAACGGTCGTTTCGTTTTTGAGCTATGGTGTCCACACACACACACACACACACACACTCACACACATAGACAGATAGACAGACATACACAGACATGCTTTTTTTTTTATTCAGGAAGTCTCAAACCATATATTTCTGGTGAAATCTCAGTATCGAATTTTTGGGTGCAATAGAATACCTTCTCTATACATTATGAACATAGTACATATGAGAATGTAAAAAGAATCATAGAGAGAAACAGAAAAAACGAAAGAAAGAAAGGAATGAAAAGGAATTAAATAAATAACGAAAGAAAGGAAGAAAGAAGTGTGGGACGGTAAGAGAGAGAGAAAGAACAAAAGAAGGGAAGAAATAAGGAAATAAAGAAAGAAAAAGAAAGAAAGGAACGGAGTAAGGGAAGGAGCGGCCGAGTGATTAGATGGTGGACAAAGCGGCGTTGGGGCGGGCTTTCTCCATCTCATTCCACCGGTGCTCCATCATCATTAATGTATCATCAGTGTCACCGCCTGCGCACCGCGTTAAACACTACAAAAAAAAAAAAAAAAAAAAAAAAAAGGAAAGAGGAAGGAAGGAGAACTAAATAAAGTAAGGTAGAGTCAGACTGAAAAATTCAATGCCGTAACCGGGGTTTGAACCACGGATCTCCCGATCTCTAGCCGGTTGCTCTGCTTTTGAGCTACCACGGCAACATGCCATCGTGGCATTGAATTTCTCAACTGACTCGTAAATTTCCCGGTAAACCACAAGGTGATCTCAAAGTATTTGGAGATGACAACCCCAATGGCGACTTACAATGTTGTAAGTACTTTAAACCCATGATTCATTGTATAGCCAACTATTATGGTCAATTGGTATTGGATAAATTGTTTTTTCACACAAACTGTATGTAGGACAGGAGTTGGATAGGTATAGTCAGACTGAAAGATTCAATGCCATAGCCGGGATTTGAACCACGGAACTCCGGATCTCTGCCTATTTAACTCCTGTCCTACACACGGTTTGTGTGAAAAAAGAATTTATCCAATACTAAATAAAGTAAGTTTAGGAGTCCAAGAAAATCGGATAACTGAAGAAAATGAAGTATTTAGTGCAAACGCCATATTTTGGTTGTACTGAGATAACAAAAGGCTTTGTTTGTAGGCGTATTTATACCTGAGTGACTCATGTTATTCATGAACTCGGACTAATGTTTTATGTGCTCGTTGCATAAGATATGCGTGATGGAAAACTTAAACGCTTTTTGGAACTCACAACGTTAATTTTCCCTAGATAAGCTTAAAAATGGTAGACCTGTCATTACTAATAAAGCATTTTTAATATTTATGATACAGTAATTAGAACAGTAATTAAAATGCCAAATTAAATATTTTAAACTCAAGATAAACATAATTTATAATTTATTTTGATATACTCTGATACACAAATACTTACTGGACGAATTTTGTGTATATTCATTCAATATTTCTGCAAAGGGTAGTGCAGTTACTATACATATGCATCCCTTTCCTAGAAAAAAAGTATACTGTGTGCAAATTGAAATCCCTACGTAAATTATTTAGTCATGTTTTTGTAGGTATATGGAATAGCAAATAATTTCAATGGAGTTTGCACACATTTAAAGCTTAATGAAAAAATATAACAGAAAAGCTAGGAAAATTATGAAAGAAGGAAAATGATTAAAGTGTAACGAATATAGAATGCGTAAAAAGAGAGCTTCATTATCGAAAAGACCTGAATGAGCTTTCGAACTCCATCCTCACCTATATAACATATCCGCAATGTCAAGTTTATAGTTCTTTCTTGTTTTCTTTATTTTTCCTATCTTTTTAGAAATAGAATTTTTCTTCTTTGTTCCCTTTTTACTTTCTCTATACGTACTGTGTATATAGTGTATAGAAAAGGTGTTCCACTCCACCCAAAAATTCGATATTGAGATTTCACTGGAAGTATATGTTTTAAGGTCCCCTGTATATAAAAAGCATTTTCAGAAAAAGGTCCATGTGTGTGTCCGTGAACACGATAACTCAAAACGAAAAGTCGGTAAAATACCAAAGTTGGTATTTAAGTTTAGTATATTCCATGGATGGGATACGAAGATTTTCAGAAAAATCCCAACACCCCCAGCTACGCTTTACATGGAACATTTTTCAAAAATTTTGATTTTCTAAAAAATGGCTATAATGATCTTGATTAAAATTTCGTATATTAAAGACAAATAAAATTTATATGTTGAATTTTCTGGGAATAGCCTCTGAAGAGTACTTTATCCTGGATGAATTTTATGGAAATTTGAATAACTGCTAAACCGTAAGAGATGTACAAAACTGTACTGCATGAAAAATGTAGAGCACGTTAAAGCACGCAATTTATGTTATATACATTTTTTTCGTGGAGTTCATCGTTCTTGAGACATTCATGTTTTTGATTTCTGCTTTGGCAACACTTACTTTTCTTATACACGAATTTGTCAATTGCTGTCCATACAATCAAAGGAACTTCAGTGACATAGCAACCAGCTTTTGACTATCACTTTAACCTCTGGTACTCTCTTATTCTGCTTCTACTTACAAGGAAGCAAGTAATGAGACTATTTCTTCTATTTTTTTTCTGATTAGCATGAAATAAATAGAAGTATAAGCTTATAAGAATATTTTGTTTCAGAGATGTAAAGAAAGTCATGTGAATGGAACACGTCAGGTTTTTATAACTTGAATTTCTCTTCTTTGTTGCTTTTTTATTTCCTTCCTCTATGGAGTACATGTCACTTAGGTAGAAAGGTAATTGTACTTCACCCAAAAATTCCGTACTATAATATCACCGAAATAATGACCCATATATCCAAAAAAAAAAGCAACTTTAGAAAAAGGTCCGAGTCTGTGTGTAGTGTGTGTGCCCGTGAATCTCTGAACACGATAACTCAAAAAGGAGAAGTCGGTAAAATACCAAACTGGTATTTCGTATATTTTGTATCTTCCAAAGATGCAATACCAATATTTTGTGTAACATTTCCCAAACTGTCCTGCATTTCGGAAAATGTTCCAAAGTTTTCATCTACTCAAAAGTGGCTCAAACGATTTTGATTAAAATATTTGTATCACAAGTAAAATGAAAATATTGAATTTTCTGAAAATAGCCAATGAAAACCTCCTGATTCAGAACGATTTAGCTGAATTTTGCGTAATTGAGATAGATAACAACTTACTAAACTAACAGCGTAGATATCGTTAAAATACACAATTAATGTCATGTTTTTCGTGAAGCTGACCATTTTTCATATATGCCTCCTTATTAGTTTCGGTTTTAAACATACTCATACGGGAGATTGTCAACTATATTAGCATATTTTCCTTATATTTACAAAAAAAAAGCAAGTAGTAATAAAACAATTTCTGCTAATGTTTATCTCGATTAGCATGAAATGCATGGAAGAACAAGGTTTTTAAAATAATGTGTTACATTTATGTAGAGAAAGTCATGTGAATGGCACATAACAGATTTAAGTAATTTTTTACATACATTTGTGTTGTTTTTACTTTCTCTACATGTACTATGTACATAGTGTATAGAGAAGGTATTGTAATGCACTCAAAAATTCTATACGTGATTTCACAGGAAATGTATGTTTTGAGACCCCCTGAATGCAAAAAAAGCATTTTCAGAAACATGTTCGTGTGTGTCTGTGTTTGCATGTGTGTATGTGTGTGTGCCTGTGGACAGCATAGCTCAAAAACGAAAAGACCGTTGGTATTTAGGTTTGGTATCTTCCGAGCATGCGATTCTCAAGATAATCCCCCACCCCAACTACCGTTTACGTGGAACTTTTTTCCAAAATTTTGAATTTCTCAAAAATGGCTGTCACGAGTTTGTATAAAATGTCATATATTACAGATATTTTCACGACTACTAATATGATATATATTTTGAGTTATCTGAGAATAGCCTCTGAAGACTATTCTGGATGAATTTCACGGAATTTTGCATAACTGCTAAACCTTAAGAAATGGACAGAAACTTACCACACAGAAAACGTAGAGTACATTGATACACACAATTTATGTTATGCACATATTTGTGGAGTTGAACGTTTTTAAGATGTTCGTTGTTTTTAAGCTTTGAAAAACTTATACCTTTCTCATACAGGAATTTGAGCTTTTGAGTGTCACTTGAAAATATGGCACTCCCTTATTTTGCTTCTACTTACAAGGAAGCAAGGTGTTTCTGCTAATTTTTTTCTCAATTAGTATGAAGTAAATAGTAGCTTAAACTTTTAACAATAATTTGTTGTAGAGATGTAGAAAAAGTCATGTGAATGGAAAACATCAGATTTTTCTAATTGTTTTCCCGCTTTTATTTAGATATGTATTTAAAAACACCGATGTCCAAGGTGGGACTCGAACCTGTGATCGCCAATGTTTTAGCGAGCGCGGCCATGAGGACTGGCATTGGACTTCTGCTGCGTATTACAAACTCTCTCCTTTTCACATAGCTGACATTCCATTCATTTGAGTATATTATGTACGCTGTGGTTCAGCCCCATAGTCACGCACAGGCTTCGTAGGTGTATTAACTAATATGCGGCGACATTTTACGATTCCTCAGGTGAGATTTCATAGCTGTAGTAAAGAAGTTCCTTGAACGAGTTAAAACATTTGTAAGAAGCTGATGAATGGATGGAGGGATGGATGGATGGATGGATGGAAAGGTATTTGCAGGATATCGTGACACAATGTTGAATAAGGTTATTTATAATTGGGTTTCGGATACTCTTGCAGTTTGGTTGCATTGTGACTGGAAAATATTTACCCGCACGCTGGGTTTCACTGGGACCTCCCCTTCTACTAGCACTGCCGGTCATTCAAGCTATCAGTATACATAAATTATAATTAAATTCGTTAATTTTATATTATCCATGTTTAGTGATTTTTTTCTGCTTTTAGTTACCTTTTCGATTGTTATACACAATGAAAACTGTCGATATTATATTATCTTTATAGAGGAATTTGAGGTGTTTTTTTCCGTTTTTAGATAGTTAATTTATAATTTATCTGCTTTGCTCTGTCCTCCTTGGCAGCCCTTAAATATGGATAGTTGTTGTTTCAATAAATCAATTAACATAGCCTGTAGTGAAGGTATAACTTCCAATAGAAGAAGGTTTGCTTTTGTTACATTCAGAACAAATATTGTAATCTATTACAATAGTTAAATGGAAATGACGTGTTATTTATGGACGCTCTTTGACTACTATGGCTCTCAGCATCCCATTCTAAATTGGGCGTGAAAGACCGCTTAATTTTGCTCAGAGGCCTCTCTATCAAGCTTGAGGTTCTTTTACGTGCCGTAAATCTACGACACGGGACCAACGGCTTAACTTCCCTTCCGAAGGAAGCCATATAAGGATGTTTACACTTGACAAAGCCATCGTCCTCCGCCGGGTCTGAACCCACGACCTTGGGTATATGAATGGTAACCATTACACCACGGAGGGCGACTATTATGTTATTTTTACAATAGTTGTCCACGTTATAAATCACATATGAAATTATTTCATCTGTCGCGGTACATATTTATTATTTTGTTCATGTTATTTATACTTTGTAATTACATACCTGTATAGTAGAAGTTCATTTAATGTAAGTCCTGTCTTAAGCCTTATTATACTGTTCAATACTATAACATTATTTCTGCTGTTGAGGGCAAAATCCGATACCAGAAACTCTTTTGGCGTAGCAGTCAATCTCTGAAAGTTATTACCGTTTAGTGGAATATCTTTTTATAGGAAAAATCAAATGTGCTTCATTCACATATATTTCTCTTCCTATTCCACAAACAATCTCCATACAAAAGAGTATTCTTCTTTCCCTCCACTCTAATCAAGATAAGCATAAATAAAATGGCATTATTATTAGATTCTTATAAACAGAAGGGAACTAAGCGATAGTCAAATGTTTTAAAAGTTGTCGCTACGCAATTGTCATTGAAATTCGTTTCTTTGCATGATAGGGCTAAAACAGAAGAAACAAACAAGCTCACGTATTCCTGTTTGAGAAAAAATATAAGCCTTTAAAATAACAAGAAAATCTCGGAAACGGTTAGCTCCAAAACAAAAATATAAAGCACATGTTGTGTTTTTTGACGAGTATACATTTTGGTATTAGGCTAACTTTTACATTTTACCAGCTATTCAAAAGCATTCAAAATGAAGAGGACTCCAAGGACTATTGCCAGGAAATTCAAATTATAAAACATTTTCTATGTAAAGGACAGTTTGAAGTGGGACTTTTCTTGAAAATCTTTGTGTCAATTTAACATGTATAGTATTTAACGGACTTTTCATTTCTGAGTACTGCTGTCCAAAGACAGAAACACACACACATACATACTGACCTTTTTCCAATCTGTTTTATTCAAGTAGTCTCAAAGCATATTTCCGGTGAGATCTCGGCATCGAATATTTGATGGAATGCAATACCTTCTCATTCTAATATGTTCATTATATATATATATATGTGCTAGAGAAAGAAAAAAAGGTGTATTAGCACATTGTTGAAACAGTTGGTAAATTAGGGGAAATAATGGAAAAAAAATATTTGCGTAATAATCTCTCATTCTTTAAAAAATCGTTGAATCTAAAATGTTCCAAATATACAGAGTTATGAGAAGAAAATTAGTTTGTGCAATCATATTGCGTTAAATGACACAATACTCTTTATAGTATTGACTAGTGGTTAAACGCAGCAGATAATCCAACGCGGTCATCAAATCAAGTGCTAAATGCACAAGGGAATTTCAAAATCACGTGGTTAATTAGGTCTATTGATTTACCTAATCCACTTTTCCTATTTCATGCATTTATCACGTCCTCTAAATAACAATCATATTCGGTATAATTTTATCATATTGACTTACTAAGGGTGATGCTGTGACGAAAGTTTAGATCTGGTTGCCTGTCACCGAGGTGGCCCGGATTCAATCCCAGGGAGCGTTGGTTGGGATGCATAAAGCGTCGTTTTCGCGGTTTTTTACGGGTTCTCCAATTGTCTCTGCCATCCATTCAAATATGTCATACAACAGAAGTAATAAGATGATTACAAAATGTATTATGATTATTTTCTAATAACCCAAAGTTTAATAATAAGTATTATATCAATAGAATTTGCTGATTTAGCTTTTTAATTTCTCTACACGTACTATGTACATAGTGTATAGAGAAGGTATTGCATTCCACGAAAAATTCGATACCGAGATTTTACCGGAAATATACGTTTTAGGATCCCTGTATCCCTGTATCGGGTCCGTGTGTGTGTGTGTGTGTGTGTGTGTGTGTGTGTGTGTGTGTGTGTCCGTGTGTGTGTGTGTCCGTGTGTCCATGTGTCTGTGAACACGATAACTCAAAAACTAAAAGTCCGTAAATCACCAAACTAGGTATTTAAATTTAGTATCTTCCAGGGATCCAACACGAAGGTTTCGAGAAAATCCCCCTACCCCAAACTAACCTTTACATAGAAAAAATTCCGAAAATTTTGATTTTCTCAAAAATGGCTTTAACGATTTTGATTAAAATTTCGTATATTAAAGGTATTTATGTATATTTTGAATTTTCTGGAAATAACCTCTGAAGACTACTGTATCCTGGATGAATTTTACGGAATTTTGCATAACTGCTAAATTATAAGATATGGACCAAAATTTACCACAAAAAATATATAGCACATTAAAACAGGCAATTTATATTGTATACATTTTTCGTGGAATTGATCGACTTTAAGATATCCCTTGCTTTTTGTTTCAGCTTTGAAAAACGTATACTTTTTGCTGCAGGAATTTCTCAACTTCTGTTCATATAAACAAAGGAACTTCAGTCACATAGCAACCAGCATTTGACTATCAGTGTAACCTAGGGTACTCCCTAATTCCACTTCTACTTAAAAAGAAGTAAATAATACGGGTAAGACTATTTCTGCTAATTTTTTCTCCATTAGCATGAAGTAAATAGAAGTATAGGCTTTTTAACAATACTTTGTTGCGGAGGTGCAGAAAAAGTTAAGTGAATGGAACACATAAGGTTTTTTTTTCATTTTATAAAAGTGCACACCGATATTTTATTAAAAACGGATGAACCGTTACTGCAGAGGAAGCAAAGAATAGAAGTACAAAATAAAATGTGAAAAATCGATTTAAAGTAGTATTATCAAATCCATTTACTGCCTCAGAAGTTTTTTTCTTTGTATCAATATTTTCATTTCATCACCTGCTCTTCAATCACCTTTCCTTTCATCCGTTTCTCCGATATTTCATATGCTCTTTTTTCTCTCTCTTGTACGAGGCATTAGCTAGATCACCCATCCTGGATACACGCTCCGATCCACAACAGGCATCTGAACCCAGGTGATAGCTTGTAAGTCTTGGGGTTCTAAGTCATTCATACGAGGATGGTAAACCGTGAAAGAACAAATGTTCCATTCACACGACTTTCTCTACATCTCTGTGAAAAAATATTGTTAAAAAGCTTAGGCTTCTATTTTTTTTTTTTTTTTCATGTTAATTGAGAAAACATTAGCAGAAATAGTCTTATTACTTGCTTCTTAGTAAGTAGAAGTGAAATAAGGGATTACCATAGGTTAAAGCGAAAGCCAAAAGCTGGTTGCTATGTGACAGAAGTACCTTTGTTTGTATGGACAGGAGACGACAAATTCCTGTATGAGAAAAGTATGTCTTTCAAAACTGAAACTGAGAACAAGGTAAATCTTGAAAGCGATCATCTCCACGAAAAAAACTGTATGTAACATGAATTCTGTGTTTTAATGTGCCCTACATTTTCTGTGTGGTAAGAGTTTAACCATCTCTTACTGTTTAGCAGCTATGCAAAAATCCGTTAAATTCATCCAGAATAAAGAAGCCTTCAGAGGCTATTCCCAGAAAATTCAAGACATACATTTTATTTTTCAAGTAAATATCTTAATTAAACGCGATTTTCATCAAAATCGTTTGAGCAATTTTTAAGAAAATAAAAATTTTTGAAATTTTTTTCAAGTCAAGGGTAGCTTGGGGTCTGGTAATTTTTTTGAAAATCTTCAACTTTGGTATTTAACGGTCTTTTTTTTTAGCTATGCACATACAAACACACACACACAGGCAGTCAGACATACGGTCATTTTCTAAAAATGCTTTTTTTTGGATTCAGGGGGTTTCAAAACATATATTTCTGATGAAATCTCGGTATCGAATTTTTGGGTGCAATACAATACCTTCTCTGTACACTATGTAGATAGTACGTATAGAGATAATATAAGTACTTGCTACATAGTGGAGATGGATTTATGCTAATTTTCTTCGTGGTGAAGTAAATATGTAGTATATAGTTTCAGGTATTTAAAATCGTTATTTATATTTTCAAAGCGCACGGATTTACTTTCTCAACACGTAGTATGTACATAGTGTATAGAAGAAGTATTGTATTCCACTCAAAAATTCGAAACCGGGATTTCGCCGGAAATGCATGTTTTAGGATCCCCTGAATCCAAAAAAGGCATTTTTAGAGAAAGGTCCGTGTGTGTATCTATGTGTCTTTGAGTACCAAATTTTTTATTTAGGGATCGTAATTTGCAAGGATGCGACACGAAGATTCTCAGGAGAATCCCCCCACTACAAACTACTCTTTACATGGAAAATGTTTCGAAAATTTTGATTTTCTTAAAAATGGCTCTAACGATTTTGATTAAAATCACGTATATTAAAGCTAATTGTAATCTGAATAAAATGTATATCTTGAATTTTCTGGGATTAGCTTCTGAAGACCTCTTTATTCTGGATGAATGTTGCCGAATTTTGCATAAACGTAAGAGATGGACAAAAACTTACTATATAGATAATGCAGAGCACATTAAAACTCACATTTATATATTTTGTTTTCGTGGAGTTGATCGTTTTTAAGATATTCCTTGTTATTATTTTCCGCTTCGAAAAACTTATACTTTTCTCTTACAGGAATTTGTCAACTCCTGTCCATACAAACAAAGGAACATCAGTCACATAGCAACCAGCTTTTGACTATTACTTTAACCTATGGTAGTCTCCTATTTCACTTCTACTTACATAGAAGCAAGTAATAGAATATTTCTGCTAATTTTTCACGATTGGCACGAAGTAAATAGAAGCATTAGCTTTTTAACAATGATTTGTTGCAGAAATGTAGAGAAAGTCATGTGAATGGATTCCATCAGATTTTTTATTATGTTGTGAAACGATGTCACATAAAGTGAAATTAGATGGTCTTCATGCCGATGCCTGAGCCCTTACTACCTGAGAGATCCGTTTGGATCCCGGGTGGCAGTTTGGGGACTTTCCATACTGAAAGAGGATTTACCTGACCTCATGAGGCACAAGCTGAGCTACTAGATTCAAAATGGCCAGGGAGGAATTTGCATACTAAACACAAGTATGCCCCCTCATCACATATACCCTGTGTGAACGGAATAGATAATTCCACGGCCTCGCAGAGTTAAATTGAAGTCTGAGCGGTGTCCTCTACAAGTATTTGACTTGTGTCAAATTAAATTGGATGCACACAATTTCGATTTTTGGATTTTGGTGAAAATATTCATCATACTTTAAAGTACATATTTGCAGTGTTACATTCCCCCAAGGTGGGTGCTACCCACGTTTTGATTGCGATTTTAAAGTGTTGACTCAACCTTTGTACTCAAGCTCAGCTCTTCGGTTATTTTCCTATATTCAAAACAACTCAAACATAAATAAATACTGTTATATGCATAATATTGTTCCTTACCACACTTCAGAATGTGTGCAGTAAAACGATGTAAAAAAATGTAATATTGTTCACGGTTTAGTTTAAAAAAATCTGATGTGTTCCATTCATTTTCACATGACTTTCTCTACATCTCCGCAACAAATTATTGCATTTACTTTATCTAATCGAGAACAAATTAGCAGAAATAGTCTTATTATTTGCTCCTTGTTAGTAGAAGCGATATAAGGGAGTACCATAGGTTAAAGTAATAATCAAAACTGTTTCTATATGACTGAAGTTTCTTTGTTTGCATGTACAAATTCCTGTATGAGAAAAGTATGTTTTTCAAAGCTCAAACCAAAAACAAGGGATATCTAAAAAACGATCAACTCCAAGAAAAAAATGTATATAACATAAAGTGTGCACTTTAATGTGCTCTACATTTTTTGTGTTTTAAGTTTTTGTCCATATCTTACGGTTTAGCAGTTATGCAAATTATCGTAAAATTCATCACAGGCTATTCCCAGAAAAATCGAAACATAAATTTTATTTGTCAGGTAAATATCCTACTATATGATATTTTAATCAAAATTGCTATAACCATTTTTAAGAAAATCAAAATTTTCGAAATTTTTTCCATGTAAAGCGTAATTTGGGGTGGGGCGATTTTTTTTAAAAATCTTCTTGTCGCATCCTTGGACGATACCAATCTTAAATACCAAATTTGGTATTTAGCATACTTTTTGTTTTTGAGCTATGCTGCCCACAGACATATGCACAGACACATACAGACACAGTCAGACAGACACACACACAGACATTTTTCTAAAAATCCTTCTTTTTATTCAGGGGTTTCAAAACATATATTTCTGGTGAAATCTCGGTATCGAATTTTTGGGTGCAGTACAACCTTCTCTATTCACTATATGTATAGTACGTATAGACAAAGTAAAAATTAACTTAATTATATTCTGTCTTTTCTCAGTGTTTTTAAAGTCTGTGAAATAAAGTATTTTTGTAAATGTAACATCCAATATGGAAAACTTCCAAACATTTTTACACGAGTATTAGGGACTTTAGTTTCAAAGAATGAGGATTTAGAGACCAGAATGACACCGGCAAACGAAATAAATTTTGAATTGCATTAATAAAATTGATATAAATTAATTATTAGATCAAGAATGAAGCTACATAATATACTGAATCTTAGTACAGATATTTCTTTTGTTGTTAACATAGTCTGTGCAAAAATAAAAGCTTAGGCTTTCATAGTAAATGGCTTTTAGCACTTCGATGTCCCGTTAAATTTTCTTATTTGACTGAGTACATTGTGTGGCTTGAAACCAATCAGTACTAGCTGATTTCCACCGAATCTTCCTTTTTTGTAAACAAACTATTTCATGAGATATGTTGTTAAATATAAGTTAAGTTAGTTAGCTAATTGCACGCTAATCTTTTCAGTTCTGCAAGGGTAAAGGGGGAAGAGAAAGTAAAAACTGATGCCGAAAAAAATTAGCTATCGCACATAGACACACATGAGCGGGTGTGTAACTTTTTCTATAAACGTATGAAATAGGAAAAGTAAAAATAGTGAAATATGTGAAGTCAATTACGCATTATTGTGATCCAGTATATTTATGTAAAAGAAATAAATGGAAGAAAGAGCTTAATTATAAATACAGTTCTCTGAGTGTTTTAGAATAATTTATAGTCTTAGGTGGCCCCAAAACGCCGAAAAATAACTGAAACAGTCCTAATGCTATTAGTTTTTAATATTTTTTATTTCAGGGGCAATTTTTGGTTCTTAAGTCCCTATGTTACTTTTGTTTCCACATCATTTCACTGCAGGGTATTTGCGAGGTACAAACGGGAGATTAATGGAGGTGTTTGCAAACAATGATGTACTTTAATAGCAACTGCTACTGCTCAAGGAGAGATTTTCGCGGTAAACCAGAGTTCCCTTGGGTGCTTTTACGTGGCAGCATTTAGACGTTCACTTATTACCTTTGTTGTTATGTAGACACGTTTAATCTCAAGGGTTGTTACATGCACACTGAATTAATATTCTAGTCGTTGTTCCCTAATGAAATGCATCTTGTTTCAAAACTGGAATTCTGTGTTAAATGCTGAAATCATAACATGAAAACGAATTTCATGTAAATTGCGACATAGTTTGAGAATAAAATAAATGAATTAAACATTATATAATACTATTACTTTGTCTACACTTACTATGTACATTTGTTTTAGGCTCCCCTGTATCCAAAAAGAGCATTTAAAAAAAAGGCCCGTGTGTATGTGTGCCCGTGTGCCTGTGAACATGATAGCTCAAAAAGAAAAGTGGGTAAAATACCAAAGTTGGTATTTGAGTTTAGCATCTTTCAGGGATGCGACGCGAAGCTCTTGAGAAAAATCCACCCACCGCAAACTACTCTTTACATGGAAATTTTTTCGAAGATTTTGATTTTCTCAAAAATGGCTCTAACGATTTTGATTAAAATATCATATATTAATGATATTTATTTGACATATAAAATGTATATTTTGAATTTTCTGGGATTAGCCTCTGAAGAATACTTTATTCTGGACGAACTTTACGGAATTTTGAATAACTGCTAAACCGTAAGAGATGGAAAAGAAAACTTACCAAACAGAAAATGTAGAGCACTTTAAAGCACATAATTTATGTTATATGCATTTTTTTCATGGATTTGATCATTTTTAAGATATTCCTTGTTTTTGATTTCAGCCTTAAAAGCTTATACTTTTCTCATACAGGAATTTGTCAACTCCTGCCCATACAAACAAAGGAACTTCAGGCACATAGCAACCAGCTTTTAATTATTACTTTAACCTATGGTACTTCCTTATTTCGCTTCTACTCACAAGGAAACAAGTAATAAGACTATTTCTGAATGTTTTCTCGATTAGCATGAAGTAAATAGAATCATATGTTTTTTGTTTGTTTTTTTTAACAATAATTTGTTGCAGAGATATAGAGAAGGTCATGTGAATGAAAAACATCAGATTTTTATTTTATTTTATTTAATTTTTTTTTTAATTCTTCGTGTTAAGCTCATTTTCGGTATTCCATTTCGCTTCACTTCTTTGTGGCTCAATTCAATGAAGTAAAACGTAATATGATAATATTAAAAATGAAATCGAGTCAGTTTCAAGAGCACTTGTGACTCTCGATATTCTAATTACCTCTGAAGCCTTGCCTCTGTAAACAATAACAAACTTGTGCGGCGTGAGGTAGAAAACAATGCATAGAACCTTACCATAATATAACAACATCAGTCATTAATGATGAGTGAAATAATAGATAGCAAGCATTGATTATCTATCTTTAAACTGTAGTGGCCCGCCAACTCGAGACAATTGGGGCTCAGGCTACCTCGAATTACAAGAAATATCACTAAATCAACGGAAAATTTGGAATAGGTGTTTAATGAGCACAATAATGGTTAAAAATAAATAAAATTAATATACTACATACCTGTGTTATATACAGGGTGTTAATAAACTATACCGAAATATTTTCACAGAATATGTAGATTACTTAAATAAGTAGTCTGAGATAGGAGACTTTTGGCGAGTTTACTGAAATGTCGAAGTAACGGTTATAAGTTTCTGAAGTGCCAGTACGCCACTGGCTAATTTATCAAACATTCGAGAGCATAACACGAAAAACGAAGAGACATATACAGCGTACCTCTCTAGCGTAGTGGTTATGATATTCGCTTTCAAGTAAAAGGTAGTTCCGAGTTCGGGTCTTGTTCACGTATCGCGGCACTTCGTATGGAATGAAAATAATAATAATAAAAAACATTTACTCTATGACAGGACTCCAACTCACGACCTTTGAGATACCATCTTCCTGCGTTACGCATTAAGCCACCGGAGCAGTGGAAAAAACGCCTCCAGAGTAGACTACATAACTCAAGAACGTAGTTAATGAATACTCAGTTGCACTGTCAAGTGATTAGTTTGAGATTTTGCAGTTTTTTGCGACATTAAATCTTGAGAACGCTAGTAACGAGCTGTCGGTATTTCTATACTCGAACAGCAGTTTTAAAGACATTCTAAGTCATTTTTTTCAATCTGCTTTGCTTTAACACCGACTTATCAGCACCTGATACCCACACGTTTAATGCTATGTAGTTGCGTTAAGTGTATCCGGGGACCATGCATCATATTAGTCACGTGCACAACCTCTCAAATGATTTCGCATTAGTTCATTAACATCCTGTGTACATATATGGGGATATGAAAGTCACACAATGGGAAAGTAAAACACTTTAAAATAAAGCTGAAAGGGGCAGGCTCACTACAGTTTAATAACTCTTATGTACAGCAACGGTCAGTCTGTTACTGCTCTAAAATGTGTGTATATATTACTATGTTGCCATGGTAGCGCAATTGGTTAGACCAACCGAACGGAAATCGAAAAACCAGTGGTTCAAATCCCGGGTATGGTGTTGGCATTTTCAGTCTGATTTTACTTTTCAGCCGTTGTGCTTGTGGGAAAGATCAGCTGGCATATGACACATGATGACGCAGCTAAAAGTCACCTGATTGCAAATGAGATTATTTTCGTTGTATATTAATATACATTTCTATTAAAACTGAGAAATTGGTATGAAATATGAATGGTCGATAATTGGCATTCTTCTGTGTAATCGATAGTCGGTATTCTTCTGTCAGTATTATCATGTATTTCATCAGTTCATACACGTTGCTGTTCGCATTCTGGAAAATTACTTTCTCGATACAAAAGAAATTAAAATTATAGATACAGAAGTGAAAAGAGGTTCGATTAAGAAAATGCCGAAATTTTCGGCAACAAATTTCCAAATAGAGAACTGCCGGAAGGAGCATATTATAGAGGTTGATTAAAAATTGCGTGCTACGGCGTCCGTGCATGTAACACAAGAAAATTTCCTTCAGTTCGCAAACCTGAAGTTATTGAGGAGATTCGGTAAAGAGTTACTCAAAGCCCATAAATGTCGGCGCTAAATCGGCGTAACATACTGTAAACAGCCAGAGTTTTCAGCATATGTTAAAAATCTGATGTGTTCTATTCACATGACTTTCTCTACAACTCTGCAACAAATTATTGTTAAAAAGCTTATGCTTCTATTTACTTCGTGCTAATAGACAAACATTAACATAAATATTTTTATTGCTTGCTTCCTTGTAAGTGGAGGCAAAATAAGGGAGTATCAAACGTTAAAGCGATAGTCAAAAGCTGGTTGTATGGACATGAGTTGACAAATTCCTGTGTGAGAAAAGTAAGTTTTTCAAAGCTGAAACCAAAAATAAGCAATATCTAAAAAACGATCAACTCTACGAAAAAATGTATGTAAAATTAAGTGTGTGTTTTAATGTGCTCTACAGTTTTTGTGTGGTAAGCTTTTGTCCATCTCTTATGGTTTAGCAGTTATGCAAAATTCCGTAAAATTTATCCACAATAAAGTAATCTTCAGAGACTATACCCAGAAAATTCAAGATATACATATTATGTCTGGTAAATATCTTTAATATACGACATTTTAATCAAAATCGTTAGAGCCATTTTTGTGAAAATCAAATTTTTCGAAAAAAATTCCATGTAAAGGGTAGTTGGGGGTTGGGGGATATTCTTCAAAATCTTCGTGTCGCATCCTAGGAAGATGCTTAGCTTAGCTTCGTTTTTGAGTTATCGTGTTCACAGATACACGGACACACGGACACACGGAAACACACACGGATCTTTTTATGAAAATGCCTTTTTTTTGGATACAGTGGACCCTAAAACACATATTTCCGGTGAAATATCGGTATCGAATTTATCTCCTCTATACACTATGTACATAGTAGGTATAGAGAAAGTAAAAAGGCATGATTATAAGCCATATCTTGTGCAGGCTATTCGACAATTACGGGTTCTAAAAGACATGTCATGAAGTTGCTGCAGTGGATATCGGAACTTTATGCCAGCTGTGTGTGAATACGGTTCGACATACACAACAGTGTATTGATTCTGCAGGGGGGACACGTTCTGCATCTTCAACAAATGGTGAGCCCATTTCAGCAATTCATTGTCTGCATATTTCATTCTTTCTGTGCCACCCGTCACTTTAACGCCCCTACTCCACCAAATTTCGTTCAGCCTGCCTCTGTCGTATGAAGTTAGCAGTATAGATGACCCATCACAAGAAACAACGTAGAGGAACGCGTAACTAAGCACGTACGTAAACACTTTTGCTGTCCACATGATGTTTATGCTCGACACCTCGATATGACAAGGACGTTAGGTTCATCTAAAATACACAGTATTGTCACATAACTCACAATTAGCTAGAAGTCCAGTTGTCGTGCAAGATCCCAGACGGATAAATCCTCATATTCGCTGCCGCTCTCTGCATTTAAATATTTACACATTAAACCAAGAATAACATTAACAAAATATTATATAACTGTAGTACTATACTCGTAGCGCGTGTTAGCAGCGAGAGCCAAATAATGCATAATACATCACTGCAGTTACTGAAACGAGCATAAGATCTGGCAGCAGTAGGTTGGTTCATATACACACGTAGTAAACGTAAACAGATCCACTAGTTCGTGACCAGATAACAGTTCAAGGACCCCCCTCGCTCGCTCACCCCTCAGACCCCACTTGCTTGCTTGTGTTGGGTGGACAGTATGTCTCCAACTCATGAGATTCCTAGTTCGAATCTCAGACACGATGAGTTGCCCCAAGGATGTTTTCCTTATCTTGAGAAGACGAATGTAGAAAAGCTATACGCCTATGCCACCAGGAAAATTTTAAAATAACCTTTTTCCATTTAATTCATTCATCGCTCGATATGATCTACCAGGTTAATGGACGTTAAACATAATATATGTTATTTAGTTACACTATAAACTAAGTTTTTCAAGCATTTATTTTTATATAGTTTGAATACTTTACTATGGCTAAAATATATTTAAGCTATACTATACTTTAATACCACATAATTTTAGACTCATTTTAGAAGTGAAGAGTTAAGAGATTACACCTTCTTCCCTTTTTCGTCGGATATTTTATTACGTATTTCTGTATTAAAATGAAATAGATAGCCATTATGTTAATATTACTACGACAAATAAAAGGCAAAGTTTAAAATTGAATGTAATACAATTTTTCTGAAGCTATTCAACCTTGTGGTAATGCTTTCGCTAATAATGAAGAATATTTATGGGTACCTATATTCATGATGCATGGGTTGAGTTTTTACTTTCTCTACTTGTACTATGTACATAGTGTATAGAGAAGGTATTGCTTTCCACCCAATAATTCGATACTGATATTTCACCGGAAATACTTGTTTTGGGCCCCTCTGAATAAAAAAAAAACATTTTCAGATAAAGGTCCGTGTGGGTGTGCCTGTGTGTGTCTATGGACCGCATAGCTCAAAAACGAAAATACCGTTAAACACCAAACTTAGTATTTAAGATTGGTTGGTATCTTCCAAGAATGCGATACAAAGATTTTAAAGAAAATCCCTCACCCCTACCTTTTATATGGAACTTTTTTCTAAAAATGTGTATTTTCTTAAAAATAACTCTAAGGATTTGGATTAAAATATCGTATATTAAAGATATTTACCTGACAAATAAAATGTATATATTGTTTTTCTGGGAATAGCCTCTGAAGTTACTTTATTCTGGATCAATTTGACGGAATTTTGCATAATTGCTAAACTGTGAGAGATGCACAAAAACTTACCATACAAAAAATGTAGAACATTTTAAAACGCAGAATTTATGTTATATCTTTTTTTCGTAGAGTTGATCGTTTTTAGATATTCCTAATTTTTGGTTTCAGCTTGGAAAACTTATACTTTTCTCATACAGGAATTTGTCAACTCCTGTCCATACAAACAAAGGAACTTTAGTTACATAGCAACCAGCTTTTGACTATCGCTTTAACCTATGGTATTCCCTTATTTCACTTATATTAACAAGGAAGCAATTAATAAGACTATTTTTACCATTTTTTTCTCGATTAGCATGAAGTAAATAGAAGCATAAGCTTTTTAACAATAATTTGTTGCCGAGATGTAGAGAAAGTCATGTGAATGGAACACATCAGATTTTTATTTATGGCAACAACACAATGAAGCGCAGACCGAAAATGTAGGTTATACTGGAAGTTAGTTATGTGGCCAAGCTACTCAAGATCAAAAGAGCTCACTTACCCACTCGCGCACAAAGACAATAGCTATGGATCAGTGTGGCTTCAAGGCAAGACCAGAGGCTAAGGTAATGCCAGGCGTATACTTTGAGTGTGAAGCAATACGGAGGAATAGTCATGTTTTGTTTGTGTCTTCTTTTAGAAGAGTACGTCTTTTTCCATTACTCTATGTTTTCATTTTATTACTCCGTGGTTACTTTTTTGAGAAGATAAAATCTAATTGCGTTATTGTTTTCTATCAGTCGATTTTTAGATGGTGAGGAGCTGTTTAATTGTGTGTAAATAATCTGTTTTAGTAACGAAACATTCTTTCTGTAACCTAGTAGAATTTTAAACTTACATCACTTCTCCTTCTGACCACGTTAATTTAGGAGGTCGCTGTAGTAGGTCGAGATAGCTTCTTCTGACCACGTTAGTATAGGAGGTTGCTGTAGTTAGACGAGATAACTTCTCCTTCTGACTGCGTCAGGGTAGGAGGTTGCTGTAGTTAGACGAGATAACTTCTCCTTCTGACCACGTCAGGGTAGGAGGTTGCTGTAGTTAGACGAGATCTGTAAATAGTGGATATCAATGGACAAAACCGGCTATAATTGCAAAAACAGCTCCTATGGAAAGTACATAATGGAAATGGGCAACTAAATAATAAGTTAAAATAAGAACTGAAGCTTTCCTGGCGACGTGTTAATTCAAAATCTTCTCGGGCTTCTAGCCAGGTAAACACTTGGCTTGACACCAACGTTTCGAAGATGTGCATCTTCCTCGTCTTCAGGGTGAACTGATGGTTTGAGCTTGTGGAGACTGATATTTATAAGAGCTGGGATGAAGCTAACATCTGATTGGTTCGCGTGATATTATGTTTTTTTTTTTTTTTTACCATGGAGGGGAAAAATGCATTCCTGCATTCGACCCGCAGGAATGCATTTTTCCCCTCCACGGTAAAAAAAAAAAAAAAAAAAAACCTGATATATGTGGAGCTCCCCGCAGAGTGCGGTGTATCCACTGAAAAACCCCTCCACGTGTTAATCGTTATATATAGAGTACTTTCGTGCAAACATGCATTAGTCGGGTTCCGCATAGCACCCCGGTTAGTAAGTGAGAGCTACTTAGCTGGCATGCATTGCTTGCGAGCGCGTTAATGCTACTTACTGGGGTTGTCCATGAAACCTGAACAATACCAGTGGATAATCATGCGCTACTTTGTAAGTGTTTTATTCGTTAATGCTTATGTTCTATTTCTGCAGGGTGTGCCTGCTTGTCATATTAGGTAAAATGTTATTTGACATGCACTTAAATTTAGTTTTATAGTATATGTTTAGAATAAGTTCCGCTTCTGCGCTGTTGCTTCGGGAGATTTCTCCGTCCGTCAGTGGTTGCGCAGCCGCTCGTCGCTAGTACCAGTACCGGGCTCATAGGCCTTCGTCATCTCGTTTGCCATGTAGTTGCCAAGGTCGTCTAAGTGATTGACTCCATATTGCAGCTGCCCGAAGTACGCTGCCCGCGTCGATCACAATGGGAGGCCCCTTCCCCCGGTCCGCCTCAGCTGTAGCTGAGGGCTTTAGGGCTCTGCGACGGGCTGGTACTGAAACATATTGGAAGAGAGAAAGAATAAACATATATATAGTTGTGTGTTAGAAGGGGAGAGGTTTTTAGGGAAGGAGGTTTGTAAGGTATTGTTGTATTTCGTCTGGAGTGGTGTCTTGTGTTATAGCCCTGTCGAAAAGTGATAAAGGTCTGTTGTGCTTGTTTGTTTTTGTGTCGTAGTTCCCTAGCGTTTCTATTAAAGGGTTGTGATGTGCACTTAATTTTTGATATGCGTCGTAGGTTAGCTTTTTAATGAATTGTTCGATTGTATGTATTTTGAGTTCTTCGTGGAGTATGTCAGCTGGAGCTGTGTATGGTACCTTAGATACTAAGCGTAGAATTTTATTTTGGAATCTTTGTAAGTTTTTGATGTGGTTTTCGGCGGCATACCCCCATACTTGGGATGCGTAAGTAATTATAGGTCGGATTAATGTTTTGTAAAGTGTGAGTCCCATGTTAAGGCTTAGCTGTGAGCCCATGTTGATGAGTGGGTATAGCCTGCCCAATTGGGCATTGGCTTTTCCACGAGTCTGAGTAATATGCTTTTTCCATGTTAGACCTTGATCCATTTTAAGTCCAAGCCAAGTTACCGTATCTGTCCATCCAATATCTTCACCAAATATGGTAAGTGGAGGCAGGCGGTGTCTGGGAAATCTGTGATTGATACGCTTTGTGAATATGATTGCTTGAGTTTTTGGTGCATTTACTTTGATTCGCCATTTGGTAAGCTAGTCCTCTAGGTTATTAAGGGACCTCTGGAGTCTGCTGTGAATGAATTTCATTTTTCCTGATTGGGTCATTATGGCGGTGTCGTCCGCATAAATGTATAGTTCTGTATTTTCGGTTTTTGGGATGTCATTTATATAGATATTAAATAGTGTTGGCCCGAGTATGCTGCCTTGTGACACTCCGGCTTTGATTGGGCGTTCGGATGACACGTGATTGTTTACTCTGGATTGAAATTTTCGCTCACTTAGGTAGTTTGCTATGAGTTTAATGAGTGAGTTGTGTATATTTATTGTTTTGAGCTTCTTTAGTAGGCCAGCATGCCATACTCTGTCGAAGGCTCGTTCGACATCTAATAATAAAGCACCTGTTGATTTGTTGATGTTGAAACCGTGCGTTATAGATTCGGTTGCCCTGATTAGTTGAAGAGTTGTTGAGTGTTTGGCTCGGAATCCAAATTGTTCTGGAATTAGTATGTTTTGTTTGTTTAGTTGAGAGTTGAGACGTTTGAGAATTACTTTTTCGAGAAGTTTTCCAAGTGTGCTTAGTAGACTAATTGGTCTGTAGTTGTGCGGTTTGGACAAGTTTTTCCCCTTTTTGGGGAAGTGGACCACGGTGGCTAGTTTCCACCTTTTAGGGTAATGTCCACTAATGAGCACGTAGTTGAATATGTCAGCCAGTAGCTTAATTGCCCTTTCGGGCAAATGCATTAGGACCACTGTTGGGATGTTATCTGGCCCAGGGGCTTTTCTCTTTGGGAGGTGCCTGATTAGCCAGTTTATTTCACTCTGGCAGGTTTTTCTCACTAAGTTGTGGGTTGCCTGTTCTTTGAAAATTTCCGTTTCCTCTTCCGTTTCCTCTGTAAATTGAGGGCAGTAGGGAGTAGGATTAGGCGTGCAGATTTCTTGCAGTGTGTCTGCGAGCATATCTGCTTTTTGTTGGTCTGTAGATGCTATTGTTTGATTGTGGTGTAATGGTGGTATTTGTGTTTTATCGCGTGTTAGACAGCGTGCAATTCTCCACACCGAGTCTCGTTCGTAGTCAAGGTTCTCAAGTGTATTCTGCCATTGTTGAGAGAGATGGTTTGTTGTTCTCTCTCTGACAAGGGTATTTAAGTGTCTAACGTATTCCTGGGCTACAATATGACGTGTTTTCTGCCATCGCCGTCTAGCTCGGTTTCTTTCCGCTGCTAGCATTTGGATGTCAGGTGGTAGTTGTGATTGGTATTGCTTAGGTTTGTTTACTGGTACAGCTTCTTTGGTTGCATTTTCTAGTTGAGTTCATGTTTTCTGCTGTATTTAGCTGTGTAGTATGTAGGTGCTTGTTGATAGTGTTTGCAAACCTATCCCAGGATGCTTTATTGTAGTTTAGACGCTCGACTGGTGGATTGGGGGCGGCAGTGCCCTCTAATGTTATGATCACCGGTAAGTGATCGGAAGAGAGTTCATTCTTAACTTGTAGGTTGATCCTACGAGTGAGATTACGCGTCTCTGCAATATCTAGAATATCAGGCCTTTGGTTTCGGCTGAACGGGATATGCGTATGTTCCGTAGGAGTGTGAATTATTATATCAGAATTATTTTCAAGGTTTAGGAGGGCCGTGCCTTCAGGGTTAGTCTCATTGCAGTCCCAAATGAGGTGTTTTGCGTTGAGATCTCCGGCTATTAGCACCCTGTTGTTTACCTGCGAGATTGAGTGAATGTCCGCTATGTTTAGTACGCCTGGGGGGGGGGGCATATGCCGCCGTGATTAGAACCTTGTTGTTGTCAATGGTGATGTAAATACTAGTAGCTTCTAGAGTTGAAAATTGCGGCTGTGGAGCAACATCATGGGCAATGCTATGTTTTATTATTACGGCCGTCCCGCCTCCACGGCTGTTTCGATCGCTGCGGTGGGTAGTGTAACCTGGCATGTTAAATCTGTCTTTGTCGCTTAAATGAGTTTCTGTAATTAACGCTATGTGTATGTTGTTGCGTGTTAAGAAGTCTCTAAGTTCAGTCTTTCGTCTTTTTAAGCCGTGTGCGTTCCATGTCATACAATTGAGTTTGGGTGTGTGATTCATAGGAAGCCAGGAGAGGTGAGCAGTTGGAAAAAGTCTCTGTAGCAGGCCAGGATGCTCCGGGTCTCCGATCCCCGCAAAGTGGCCAGTAGTTCCATGATGTGCATACAGACGTCCTGTATGTCTGCGTCCCTCCAGTGCTCAGCTGACGCACGTCTGAACATATTTCGCTGGTGCTCCAGCCGAGGGTCAGCCAGGGTCTCCTCCCTCGTCGGCACTTCCTTCGGGGGTTGACGTGGCTTAACCTGTGGTCGGCTTGGCTTTCGGGTCCTCGGCTCGTTCATCCCCCCAGCGCTAACGACGCCCATCACCGAGCCACGAGGGGCAGGCGGCGCGTGCACCGGAGCCTCTCCACGCACTCGACCACCACTCCCCGCCGGAGGCACCCGTGCCCCCGTCCCCTGGGAGTTGCGCGCTGCTACAACTTCTCTGATACTCGGGACAAGCCCGGTACCTGGCCCCGTGGCCCGAATTGAGACACAGCGCGCATCTCCTTTGGGGTGGGGGAACGTCACAGCTCCGCGAGTCGTGGGAGGCCGAGCACTTAGAGCACACAACGGCACCTGAGCTACACGTTGCCTCCGTGTGTCTCAGCTGCTGGCACCGATTACATTGGATGGGGACAAATGTTCGTCGGTAGGGTTCCACCTTCACCCGAAAGTGCAACACCTGCTCCAACGACCTCAACCGGGCCAGGTCCTCAGCTGTTGCCAGATCCACCAGGTATATCGGAAGAGGAGTTCGGGCTCGGTCATAACGCCTGAGCTGCACTACTCGCAGCACTGAAAAGTGCGCAGAGTGCAGCTCAGCCCTAATTTCTTCTTCCGCGCCGTCAAAGTAAACGTGCTTCACCACAGCACGGTAGGTCTGGTTGTTCTTGGAGCTTCGTGTCAGGGTGAAAGGTACCCCACGCTCCCTCAGAAAGGCAGTCAGGCGCTGATAGTGCTCCGCAGACCTAGTGCGCACCATGAGGTCCCCTGAGATAGGGGCTCTGGACAAGACATACCCCCCCCCCCCCGTTGGGGCTTAGGGCGTCGAAGACTCTGAGTTCCTGCAACAGAGAAACACGCTGGCGGGGAACATAGATGGGAGCCTGGAGACGGGTGGTGAGGGCTTGGGAGTAGGAAGAAGGGGGACCGGGTGGAGCTGGGAGCGGGTGAGCTGGGCGTGGGGGAGAGGAGCCAGGGCCAGCGTTAGGTTGGGAGGCAGGAGGGTAGAAAGGGGCAGGAAGGGGGCTAGGGTTGGGAGAGGATGGGCCCGGGATCGCGGACACGGGATGAGGAGGCGGGGTTGGCAGGTGCGGTGAAGGAGCGGAAGAGGAGGATATTATGGCTTTTTTTTTGTTAGTGGTGGGGGAAAGGGCTACTGACGCCCTAACCCCAGGCAAGCCTGGGAGTGTGAGACTCCCCGTCCTGGACTCGAACCAGTGCGGCACTACCCACGAAAAACCCCCACCGGAAGTAGGAGGCCCATGCCTCGCTTGTGCAGTACCGCATTAAGCACCTGCGCATTTCTGGAGAAAATGGAAGCTGCGTGCCAGTAACTGAAGTGCCAGGGGACACACATGACTTGCGCCCTGAGTGCTCCCTGGGGGGGAGTTGGAGGTGACATAGGTTGTAATTGGAGGTGTATTTGTGTTGTATCATCAGGAACGGGTTACCTAAAAGAAGGTGTATAAGTTCGCCTGGTGGCTTTAATAAGTGTTTTTACTTACATGTATTCTTGAGTCATGACTTATCTTAACAGTTGGATTCTTGGTGTACTTATTTTCTAGTATTTACTTGTATAGAATGATCCGCCGAGGGCTTCATCCATGTGCCTTAATTTCTATGGTTAATTATTTTTTATGCGTGCTTATCTCTAAATAGTTGAAGTGTATTTCCGCCTGTCGGCTTCATCTTGATTATATATACATATATATATATATATATGTGCTTACTGCTAGTATCTTATTTGTATATACAGTGAAATTATTACCGCCTGTCGGCTCTGTCAATTGTATCTCGTTAACCAGTGTGTAGCAAGGTTGTATAAAGTGCACACATGGCGGGCTGTCTGCCTTAGTGCAGGAGCGAGACTGTGCCACTTGCGGGGGGACCCTCAACCTCCGGGGCCGCCTTGGTTGCGTAACACAAGGACTTGAGGGCAGCGTAATTTTGGTATGTGTGTGTATGTTTGTGTGAGTTCACGCGACCTGCATCATGGCTAGTGCATTAAGGTGTTTAGATACTCTTCTATGTTAATTTCTGGTTCGCCAATGCCAATAGTGCGATCAAATAGTGACAGAGGGCGGAGGTGCTTGTCGTGTGCCGTATCGTATTCTCCTAGCATTCTAATGTGATCATTGTAGTTTTTGTTCTTTTTCGCATACAGGTTGTAGCTTAGGTGCTTGATAAATTGCTCAATTGTCAGCATTTTCAGCTCTTCGTGCATTTCAAACGCGGGAGCTTCTTCGGGTAGTTTGGCAATTATTCGCAGTATTCTGTTTTGCACCGTTTGGAGGCGCTACATGTGCGTTTGTGCCGCGTATCCCCATAAGGGAGCAGCGTAAGTTAATATGGGACGGATCAGCGTCTTATATAGCGTAAGTCCCATCTCAAGCTTAAGGCTGCTGTTAAGATTTATGAGCGGGTAGAGTCTGTTAAGTTGGCCATTGGCCTTTGCTCTAACTGTGTTTATGTGGTGTTTCCAACTGAGGTATTCATCCATCTTAACACCTAAGTATGTAACATTAGTTTCCCACCCGTTTGGTTCCTGTCTATGGGTGAGGGGTGGGAGAGTTCGCCTCCTGTGTCTGTGCAGATTTCTTGTGCTAAAAATGATGGCTTGGCATTTTCTTGAATTTAGTTTAACCCGCCATTTGGTGAATCATGGTTCCATGGCATTAAGAGCGTTCTGTAGCCTTAGATGTATAATGCGCGGCTGGGTTGATTGTGTAGCTAAGGCCGTGTCATCAGCGTATATGTATTTATCTACTCTGACTAATTGGGGAAGGTCGTTGATGTAGATGTTAAACAGCGTGGTTTATCACTTTTTTTTTTATTGATGATGGGGGAAAAGGCAACTAACGCCCTAACCCCAGGCAAGCCTGGGAGTGTGAGACTCCCCACCCTGGACTCGAACCAGGGTGGCACTACTCACAAAAAACCCCCACCGGAAGTAGGAGGCCCATGCCTCTCTGTTGCAGTACCGCATTAAGCACCTGCGTATTTTTGGTGATACTGAATGCTGCCTGCCAGTGGCAGTAACAGCGAGTGATGGTGATGTTAGCCAGTGGACACACATGACTTGCGCCCTGAGTGCCCCGCTGGAGAAGTAATTGGTGTAAGTGACGGGTAGTTAGTGGTGATGTTTGTTAAGGTTAAGGTGATTCTTCCGGGTGTACCCTTGTTCTGAGTGGTATTCTCTGAGCAATTGCTGCGCTGTCTTAGGCTGCTGTGAGAATGGTCCTTCAGCTACCTGAACCAGAGGTTCAGGGTTGCTGTGGTGGTTTGGTGGCCATCCAGGCGTCGTCTTCGGGGCCTTCATCTCCTCCCTGATGATGAGCCGGATGTCGCTGAGGAGTCGGTGGTTCTTCTGTGGAGACGAATGTTGCTGCTGATAATTTTGGACGCTGGCTATCCGGTCGGACAGCTCAGCGGTGGAGGCCTGTAGAGTGGAGATGGCGGCGGTGGTGGCAGCTTGTAGGTCCAGCAGCTTCCTGGTGATGACGCTGGTGCAGACCTCTTCTAACTCAGCTAAGTGAGCGCCGATATTCAGGATCTCCGCGTGGAGGTCCTGAATGGCTTCTCGCGTCGCTGCGTCTGTTGAGAGCGCAGGTGGTGAGGCCTCAGTGGTTGTTGTCTGCGGTGGAGTGGTACGGCGGGCAGGAGGTGATGAGGAAGTGCTGCTCCTTGGGTAGAGAGGGCACTGGGCTTTCCCTGTGTAGTGTCCTGTGCCACGACAGGTGGCACAGAATCGGCGGCGACGGCGGAGATCATGCCCAGTTCACTCGGTGGTGGTGGAGTTGGTACCGCAGTAGTGGCACCTCGGTGTCGAAGAGCAGACTTCAGCTGTGTGGCCGTAGGCACAGCAGCGTCGGCAGGGCCGATGGCGTTCCTATCGGCTAGCCTCGACGACCAGAAGTCTTCCTAATAAGGCAGCTTCCAGGTCAGCCTGGTCCTGTATCTCCAAACGGACGAGCGGCGTTGGCCCCCGGTCGCAGTAAATGCGGGTGGCCCTCAAGCATGAAGGCCACCGCGACTGCACGGCGGTGAGCAGATGCCGGGTGGTAAGATCCCTAGGGACCCCCCGTACCACGGCACTGAACTGGGGCGGCATCGTAGAGCTGGGTAGGGGCGTCGGTGGCGGCGGTGTTGGCGGCAACTGCGGCTGCAGTTGCGGCGAGACTGCGGTGGCGGCCGGCGAAGCAGGGCTTGCCGGGACCGGTGGCTTCGGAGTTGCTACCTCCTCGGCGGCTGCCGGGGAAGAGGCATCGGGTGCTGCCTTAGCAGCGGCGAGTCTGCGTTGTCTCTTCTTAGCCATCCTTAAGAGACGAAGAAGAAGCTCCGAATCCTCGTCTTTATGGCTTTTTTTTTTATTGATGATGGGGGAAAAGGCAGCTAACGCCCTAACCCCAGGCAAGCCTGGGAGTGTGAGACTCCCCACCCTGGACTCGAACCAGGGTGGCACTACTCACAAAAAACCCCCACCGGAAGTAGGAGGCCCATGCCTCTCTGGTGCAGTACCGCATTAAGCACCTGCGCATTTCTGGTGATTGTGATTGCTGCCTGCCAGTGGCAGTAACAGCGAGTGATAGTGAATTTAGCCAGTGGACACACATGACTTGCGCCCTGAGTGCCCCTCTGGAGAAGTGGTTGGTGAAGATGAATGGTGATTTACGGTGAGTTTACTCAGTGTTCTGAGTGGATCTGCTGGTGTTTTCGGAGTTGTCGCGCTTGCTGGGACCTGTATAAACCGCTTTCTGATATTGGAGTTTTGTATAGCGGGTTGTTGTATGGAAACTGGTCGGCCGAATGGTGTTGCTGATTTGGGTGGTCCTGCTGTAGCTGCACTTGGACACTGGCTATCCGGTTGGACAGCTCAGCGGTGGAGGACTGCAGAGTGGAGATGGCGGCGGTGGTGGCAGCTTGCAGGTCCAGTAGCTTCCTGGAGATGACGCTGGTGAAGGCCTCTTCTAACGCAGCTAAGCGAGCGCCGATATTCAGGATCTCCGCATGAAGGTCCTGAATGGCATCCCGCGTCGCTGTGTCAATAGAAGCTGGAGGTGGTGTGGCGTCTGTGTGTTGGGTCTGCGGTGATTGAACTGGCTGCGGAGTGGTGCGCCCGTCCCTCGGGTAAAGGGGACACTGGGCCTGGCCAGTAAAGTGTCCTGTGCCACGGCAGGTGGCACAGAACCGGCGGCGACGGCGAAGATTGTGCTCAGTGCACTCAGCGGTGGTGTTGGCGGAGCCACAGTAGTGGCACCGCGGCGTCGAGGAGCAGGAGTCGGCTGTATGCCCGAAGGCACAGCAGCGACGGCAGGGCCGGTAACGTTCCATCTTGCTGGCCTCGACGACCAGGATTTGCCCCTTACAAGGGCAGCCCTGTCGCCAAGGCAGCGTCGAGGTCCGAACGATCCTGAATTTCCAGCCTCACAAGTGGTGTAGGACCCCGGTTGCAAATTATCCTTGTGGCCCTCAAACAAGAAGACCACTTAGATTTCGCTGCGGCGAGGAGGTGCCGGGTGGAAAGGTCCCTAGGGACCCCCCGTACCACGGCACTGAACCGGGGCGGCGGCGGCGTGGAGCTGGGCGGCGGCGGTGGTGGTGATGGCGGCAACTGCAGCAGCAGTTGCGGCGAGGGTGTGGTGGCGGCCGGCGGCGAAGCAGGGCTTGCCGGGACCGGTAGCAACGGAGAAGCTGCCTCCTCGGCGGCTGCCGAGGAAGAGGCGACGGGTGCTGCCTTAGCAGCGGCGTGTCTGCGCAGTCTCTTCTTGGCCATCTTGACGATTTTTTTTTTTTTTTTTTTTTTAAAGGGCGGCCCCTTACCCGCCGCCCCCGGTGGCCATCGCCCGTCATTCTCCGGCATGCATCTACATCGCCTCCCCATGCTGTTAGTATTACCATGCAGGGATGCGGGGTTAGGAGAGGGAAGTTAGGGTGTTAGTTAGGCAGATCCCGCAATAAGCACTCTGGTGATTGGAGAAAGGTTGTGAAAAAGGCAAAACATATGCTCGAGGTGGTGGGTGAAATCCTGAGTGGCAGACATGGCGAAATGCCCTGACTGCCAGACAGGGCAGTGAGTGATAATTGGTGATTAGTGGGTCATGCAGTAGTCGTGCTGTGGATCGTGCATCGGTGGTATGGATGAGTGCAAATTGCGGTGCATGCGATGCATGCATTGGGAGACTGATTAATGTGATTGGATGTTAGAATGCGAGGCATAGTGTGTTAAATTGATTAGTGGGAGTCAGAGGGTTAATGAGGTGGAGTGAGGAGGGTTAGTGTTGGGAAACGGGGTTACTTAGTTAGTGTTGGCATGTAGTAATAGTACAGATGTTAGTGTGTAAAAATAGGAGATAGCATGCAGTTTGGTTGGAATGCTAAGGGTGGTTATGGTAGAGGAAGAGGGGTGTTGCCTAGAGTGGAATTAGGTTCTGCAGGTGGTCAAAGGCGTCTTGTTGCGTGATGTCGTTGTCGGTAGGTCTGTGAAATAGGAACAGGGGACGCTTGTGCTTGTCGGCTATGGGGTCGTAGTTACCGAGTCTGTCTATAAGTGGGTTTGCGTGACCATTGGACTTTTTGTAGAGATCGAAGGCCAGTTTTTTAATGAATTCATGTATGGTGTGCATTCTGAGTTCTCTGTGCAGTTGTGCAGCAGGGGTTGTTCTGGGGAGTTTGCAGATTATGCGTAAGATCTTATTCTGAAATGTTTGAAGTGATTGAATATGTGTTTTGGCGGCAACGCCCCATGCAGTGGAGGCGTAGGTAATGATGGGTCTAAGGAGCGCTTTGTAGATGACCAAAGCGGTTTCTTTAGGCAGTAGGCTTGAATGATTTAGTAGGGGGTAGAGTTCTCTGAGGCGCCCACACTCCTTACCTCTGATTTGCCTAATGTGGTCTCGCCACGTTAGGCCAACGTCCATTGTGACTCCGAGGTATTTTACGGTGGTGTTCCAAGAAATGTTATTTCCAAAAAGTTGTAATGGTGGGAGATTATGTCGTCTGTGGGCGAGTCGCTTGGTGAATATGATCGCTTGGCATTTGGTGTGGTTGGGTTTTATGCGCCAGTTAGTCAGCCATTCTTCTAGGTTTGTAATACAGTTTTGGATGCGCTGGTGTATAAGGCGGGGTTTCCATGATTGGGCCATGATGGCAGTATCGTCAGCGTAGATGAAGGTTTTCACCGTGTTCGGTATAGGGATGTCATTTATGTATATGTTGAATAATAGGGGTCCTAGGAGGCTTCCCTGGGGGACACCGGCACCTATGGGTCGGAGCGTTGAGGTAGCATTGTTAACTGTTGACCGGAAGGAGCGGGAAGTTAGGTAGTTTGCAATTAATTTGATGGCTGAGTCGGGAAAGTTGAGTGCTATCATCTTTCGGAGTAGGCCTTCGTGCCATACTTTATCGAAGGCGCGCTCTAGATCCAGTAGAATTGCCCCTGTTGATCTGTTACTGTTGAAGCCGTTGGTTATGTGTTCGGTGGCTCTGATCAGTTGGAGAGTTGAGGAGTGTTGTGTGCGAAAGCCAAATTGTTCGTTAATGAGTATGCCATTACGTTTGATGTGTGCATTCAGACGTTTAAGTATTATCTTTTCAAGGACTTTGCTAAGAGTGTTGAGTAAGCTAATGGGTCTATAGTTGTGTGGGTTGTGGAGAGGCTTGTGTTGTTTTGGGAAGTGAAGTACGTGGGCGGTTTTCCAAGTGGGGGGATAGATGCCATGTTCAAGAGAGTAGTTATACATGGTGGCCAAGTATTTCAGTAGTTTCAAAGGGAGATGTTTTAATACTGTGTTAGGGATTTTGTCTGGTCCCGGGGCTTTCCTAAGAGGTAGGTGCTGGATGATCCATCCTATTTCGGAGTGGCAAGTTTTGCGCAGTCGGTTGTGGGCAGGTAGGTTTTGGATGTCGGCCGTGATTCGTTGTGTTTCTTGAAT
The DNA here is from genome assembly GCA_030762935.1 of Hymenopus coronatus. Classification (NCBI taxonomy): domain Eukaryota; kingdom Metazoa; phylum Arthropoda; class Insecta; order Mantodea; family Hymenopodidae; genus Hymenopus; species Hymenopus coronatus. Next base: position 9,519,399 of record CM060889.1, on the reverse strand, counting down.
GAATGGAGCGGATGAGGGTTCTTGATTTGCTGTGAAAGTTTGTTCGAGAGTGTCGGCGAAAGCCTCTGCCTTTTGGAGATCTGTCTCCGCTATGTTGTTGTTATGGTGCAGAGGAGGAATGTCAGTGCGTTTTTTCGTTAGGTTGCGTGTTATACGCCAGATGTCGCCACGTTCGGTGTTAAGGTCCGCGAGTTTATTATTCCATTGATCAGTGATATGCTGCGCAATGCGTGAGCGTAGTTCCACGTTTAATTGTTGTAGCCTGGTTTGGTATTGGGGGTGTCTGGTAGTTTGCCAGAGGCGTCTGACTCTGTTTCTTTCAGCTTTGAGTAGTTTGGTGTCCGCGGGGAAATTTCTTGGTCCCGGGTTTGGAGCGACAAAGGGAGTGGAGGACGAGATTGCATGTGAGATTGTGGTTTCGACGTGTGTGACTGCTTGGTCTAGTTCTACAGGAGAGGTTATGGGGAACTCAATTAGGTTTAGATTGATGTAATTCTGGAAATCGTCCCAGTTTGTTTTGTTGAAGTTGTAGCGTGGCTGTGGCTGGGTGTGGAGCACTGTGGCATCAATGATTACTAGAATCGGCAGATGGTCTGATGAGAGAGCATTGAGGACAGAGATGGACAGCTGATGGGTTAGGTTTCGCGCGAGTGCTATGTCAAGAATGTCTGGCGTGCTATTAGCTTGCCATGGGATATATGTTGGCTCAGTGGGGGCGTGAATAATATAATTTGAGATGGCTTCATGGGCGGCTAGTCTGAGGCCGGCATGGTTTGGGCGGGCGCAGTTCCAATTACCGTGTTTGGCGTTGAGGTCCCCTAGTATCACTACTGTGTTGTTTAAGTTAAGGAGGGTGTCGATGTCCTGTGTTGAGATGTCGTCCGGTGGGTTATAGGTGGATACTAAAGTTACTTCTCTATTTGCTATTTTGAGGGTAATTGCTACGGCTTCCAGTCTTTGGAGTGGGGGAATGTACGTCTGGTGGTGAGGAATATGATTGGCTATTATTATGGCAACGCCCCCTCCCCGGCGGTTCCTATCGGTACGGTAAGTTTTGAAGCCTGGGAAGTGTAGTCGGTCATTTGTGTCAAGATGTGTTTCAGAAAGTGCAAATATTGGGTAATTGTATTCGTAGAGGAGCTGTTTGAGTTCACCTCTACGTGTGCGGATACCATTAGCATTCCAGGTGAAAATCTTGGTCCTTTGTTCAGCCATGGTGGTCGTCTAATATGTGGGCAATCGTCCTGAAGTATTCATGGTGGATTGCCAGGAGCTTTGGCAAGTCACAGTCGCCAGTGCTAATGGCTTGTGCTATTGTTGCCGACTGTTCGGCGAGGCTCCGGGCCGTCTCATCATTTTTGTGGAATGTGCGGACAATATGTTGTCTGCGGTTTTCGGTTTCCGCGTGTGGATGAGGACTTCCGAGTATGAGGAGTTTTCTCAGGGTTGTTACGTCACGCTGATATTCAGTACCTGAGTGACAGTCAATTGCTGGTAGAGGTCTGCCCCTTGTCCCGACCTGGCGCCATTCAGTGGCATTATTAGTTGTGGTGGCCCCAGGGTTGGGTGAGGTGATGGCCCTTGCTATTGGGGGGCTGCGTGTGGTTGGCACAGGGGGCTGGTGTGCTGGCCTTGTGTTTGTATGGGCGTTTTCTGCCCTGTGTTGTGTGTTGGAGTTGGCGTGGAACCGGTTTAACCTCAGTTCCACAGCCCGCCGATATTCCTGGCAGCCGCGCCACCTGGAGCCGTGGCCTGCACTGTGGCAGAGCGCGCAGCGGCGCTGTGAGTCAGCCACAGTGCAGGCACGGAAGGATTGCAGTCCTGCGCATCTAGAGCAGATCTCCGACACTGCCTGGCATTGGCGTTCGTGGTGGGTGAGTTGTTGGCACCTGTTGCATTGTTTAGGTACCACGGGTCTTTTGTATAGCTCTATGCGTACCGTCATATACTGGAGTTGGCGTATGCGTAGAGCTTTTTCATAGTCCTCCCTATGTCGTACCTCTACCATGTACATAGGGAGTAAAGTTCTTTCCCTATTGAACTTTCTTAGTTGGACTACTCGTATTGGTGTTATGTCATGCTTTAGGATTAGCTCTTGTTGGAGGTGTGGTTCCACTGCTGGGAGCCGTAGTCCCTTGGCCACAAATCTGAATGATTTCTCCGAGGCGAGCTCTGTGATGTGGAAGTTGGCATTTTTCAATTTCAAGAATTTTATTAGTCGGCCGTAGTCGACCTCGGAGGTCATTCTGACCCGAAAGTCTTTGGAGTAAGCGGCCTCGTCGGTGACATAGTGCTCGGGATTGTTTTGGTTGCCGAACTCCATTAGCAGTTCCGCAAGCCGGTATGTCTCACTTTTGGAGATGTAAATGGGTGGCAGATAGGCATGACGTGTGTTTCCTACTGTGAGGGCGGGTGGCTGTGCCTGAGGTGATTTGTCGCGAGAAGCTGTTATTCCTTTGCTGGTGGACGGGGTGGTGTTCCCCTGGAGTCTGAAAACATTCAGAGTCGCACCATCCCCTTGGAATCGGAAAACATTAGAAGTCGCGCCATTAGCAACTGCAGTTGTTTTTGTTTTATCAGCATAGGAGGGGGTCACATTAGTTGCTGAGTCATTTGATATTGAAGATTCCTGCTCAGGCACTTTGGCGTCTCCTATGGGATTTGGGTTACTGGCTGAGGCAGGCGTCCCAGCTGGAGGAATGCTGCTTTGCGCACTGTCACTGCTGAGTCCCGGGCGGGTTAGGCCCACGGAGTTGTCAGTGGGTGTGGTATTCAATGTCAAATTAGTTTGGCTAGGATTTTCATTAATGGGAAAAGCAGTTTGTTTAGGCTGCATTTCATGGCTTATTGCATCTGGGGATTTGGGGAGTGGCGAGACCACGGGAGGGGGAGTGCATGACTCCAAAATTTCCTCCATACCTGGCTCGACTGTTTGGAGTTGGGAAGAGTCGAAAAGGTTACGACTGACAATGGCATTTCCCTTTCTGCTGAGCACGCTGGGTGCTTGAATTTTATTAGGAGGATCAGGCGGTTCAGGCCTAGTCCTGGTTCTAACCATTTTTTTTTCTTTTTCTTTTTCTTTCTTTCCTTTTCTTTATTTATTATACCTAAAAGTTACCTAGCAGGGGTACTTACAATCTAATAGAAAACAGGAAATAAGAAGGATAGTTGAAGTAAAGAGCGGATAGTGGGCGCACAGTGGCGCGAGCAACAGAGGGCCGAACCCCGAGAGGCGCCTTGGAGCCAGTTAAAGGAAACTGTTGGCTGTGGCCGTGTTGCTCTACCCAATCTAAGCCGCTGAAGTAGTACTGGTGGTTACTACAGCAACCGTTGGTCCATGGACCACCGCTCTGTTGTACAGCACGACGACGTCTCCCACACCACCAACGAGTTGGTATTTAAGATGACTGAGACATGGGCACGGACTTCGTAGAAAACTATTTATAGCATTTTTTTTATTTTTTTTTTATTTTTTTTTTTGGAAAGGGGAGACAGAGAGAGAGTTGGAAGGTTGAAAGAATGGCTTATCTCGCCATTGGGTGAAGATTAGAAGGGAATAATGCAAGGGAAAAATCAGGTCAGATAGGAAAGGAACAGTGAATGGGGAATGATGGAGTTCCGCGATAGCACCTCCGTGATTAGTGGTGAAATTGATGTTGATGCAGCATGAGGGCTGCAACAAGGAATGGCTTATCTAGTCTGTAAACATGACCCGTGGGCCCTGAGTACAGCGCTAGGGAGTCTTGGTGTGCTTTCAGTACTGATGTCTGGTGTTACAGGTGTGTGTGTAAGGGCATGAGTTTTTGGTGGTAAGGTCCTGAAGAATCTGTTGGTGACTGCTTGCAATTTGCTCGGCTACATTGTTGACTGTCAGTTCTTGGCTGTCAAGAACTGCAGTATAGCACTTTTTGATGTCGTTTTGGTTTCCTTTGAGCAGGTCTTCCAGAAGTGTAAGGCGTATTGGTAATTTTGCAGTTTGAACATAGAGGTCCTGGTTGGCCTCCAAGATCCTGGCGTTGACGTCGTGGATTTCCTGTAGCAGGGTGTAGAGGACGTCCAGCTCCAAGAGGAACTCAGACGTGACCTTTTTCTGGGCTATGGCATCTGTGTCTTGAAGGTTGGCAGTAGAAGTGGTGTGGGTGTCTGAGATTGCTGGAGTCATTGTAGTCAGGGCTTCTTCCAGCGTATTCAGCCGGCCGCTAATGAGTGCAGGTCCTGCACGGCGTCTTTAACGGCGCTGTCGGATGGCGCTGCTGCCTGTGGAGTGTTAGTGGCGGCAGGCAGGTGATGGGTGATGTTGGAGTCTTCCGTCTGCGTCGAGGTGGTGGTTGTTGAGGTCCTCGCCTTTTTTTCTATGGGTGTGGCGGCAGAGGCTGGTGTCAGGTGGCGGCGACTGCGTGGGTAATAGGGGCACTGCGCCTGTCCTGTGAAATGACCAGGGCCATCACAGGTGGCGCAGTACCGGCGTCGAGATCTTAGGTCGTGAGCTGCGCATTCGGCTGTCAATCTCGGCGCCCCACAGTAGTGGCACCGTGGGGGCTCGGCGCAGGTGTCGGCGGTGTGGCCGAATGCGCAGCAGCGGCGGCATGGTGTCGGTCGGGGTTCTCGGCTAGCCTCGATGCTTAGGCGCCGCCCAAACATGGGCAGGCCCTCGCGCAAGGCAGCATTGAGATCCCCGGCCACGGCGAATACTATCCGTACTAAAGGGGACATCCCTCAGGCGGACATAATCCTTGTGGCCCTCATTACTGAAGGCCATCTCTGGCGTGCTGCCGCGGTGATGAGCCTAGTGGATAGGTCTCGCGGGACGCCCCTAATCACAGCACTGTACCTCTCGATGAGAAGCGACGGTGGCGGCAGATGCTGTGGAGGCGCCGGTGCTGCTTTGGAAGGTGCGTTGGTGTTGGCTGGAAGCTCTGGTCCTGAGGTGGTGTTGGGTGTAGAAGACGGCATTTGCCGGGCTTCGTCGGCGGTGGATGATTGGCTGGCCGGCAGGTGCGGCTGTATCTGCCGGCATTCTGCGGCGGCTGGAGGCGGAAGGGTGGCACTGCTCTCAGCCGAGAAGGCCGGTTGGTGCTCGGCTGTGGCTTCGGCGGTGTTTGAGGCGGTTTGGTTTCGGCGTTTCTTCTTGGCCATGCTGATGATCTGCGGCGACTTCGTCGAATGCTCTGCTGACAACCACCACCACCTATTTATAGCAGTTATTCGGCTAATGTTTTGTGTTTGGTGTTCAGAAACGCGTGTGGCAATAGTGCGTCCTGTTTGGCCAATGTACGCTGCGCTGCATTCGCAGGGAATGTAGTAGACACCAAGTACTCTGAGAGCTAAATTAGCTTTAACTGGCCTGACCAAATTTTTGATTTTAGGTGGTGGCTTATGGATGGTTTTGACATTATATTTGTAGAGTAATCTACTAATCTTTCCCGAAAAATTGCCGGTAAACGGTATATAGGCTATGGCGGCTGGCTTGTCTTTTTGTTGAGTGTTCTTGCTGGGGTTTCTTTTTCGTCCGGCTTTTTTCAGCGCTGAATATCCTTGGCTGAATATCCATTTTGTTGGAGTGTGAATTTTAGGTGTTGAAATTATCTGAATTATCTGGGTCTGATACAAAAACTGCTCTATTGCCAATGTGCATTCTCAAAGATCAATAAGGCATATGCAACCCGAAAAATCTGGACTGGCTGAACACTGTATAGAACAGAGCCACAGAGCTAACTTTACCAACACCAAGATAGTGGCAAAGTGTTCGAACTACTGGGAGAGGAGAGTAAAAGAAGCTTTAGCCATCTCATCTGAAACAAATAACCTAATCCGCTACCTGCAGTCTTCCAAGACTTATTTTCTAGAGGGGCGTGCTCAAACACAAAACATTAGCCGAATAACTGCTATAAATAGTTTTCTACGAAGTCCGTGCGCATGTCTCAGTCATCTTAAATACCAGGCCATAATATCACACGAACCAATCAGATGTTAGCTTCATCCCAGCTCTTATAAATACCAGTCTCCGCAAGCTCAAACCATCAGTTCACCCTGAAGACGAGGAAGATGCACTTCTTCGAAACGTTGGTGTCAAGCCAAGTTTTTACCTGGCTAGAAGCCCGAGAAGATTTTGAATTTATATAATAAGTATCATGGATAATAATATCAATGGCTGAAACTTCTCTCTCCGACCATGTCAGGGTAGGAAGTTGCTGTAGTTAGACGAGATAACTTCGATCTCCGACCACGCCAGGGTAAGAGGTTGCTGTAGTTAGACGAGATAACTTCTCCTTCTGACCACGTCAGGGTAGGAGGTTGCTGTAGTTAGACGAGATAACTTTTATCTGCGACCACGTCAGTGTAGGAGTTTGCTGTAGTTAGACGAGATAACTTCTCCTTCTGACCGCGTCAGGGTTGGAGGTTGCTGTAGTTAGATGAGATAACTTCTCTTTCTGACCGCGTCAGGGTAGGACGATGCTGTAGTTAGACGAGATAACCTCTCCTTCTGACCACGTAAATTAGGAAGCCGCTGTAGTTAGACCAGATAACTTCTTCTTCTGACCACGTTAGTTTAGGAGGTCACTGTAGTTAAACGAGATAACTTCTCTCTCCGAACACGTCAGTGTAGGACGTTTCTGTAGTTAGACGAGATAACTTCTCTCTCCAACCACGTCAGTGTAGGAGGTTGCTGTAGTTAGACGAGATAACTTCTCTCCCCGCCCAAGTCAGGCTAGGAAGTTGCTGTAGTTAGACCAGATAACTTCTCTCCGCGACCACGTCAGTGTAGGAGTTTGCTGTAGTTAGACGAGATAACTTCTCTCCCCGCCCAAGTCAGGCTAGGAAGTTGCTGTAGTTAGACCAGATAACTTCTCTCCGCGACCACGTCAGTGTAGGAGTTTGCTGTAGTTAAACGAGATAACTTCTCCTTCTGACCGCGTAAGGGTTGGAGGTTGCTGTAGTTAGACGAGATAACTTCTCCTTCTGACCACGTAAATTAGGAAGCCGCTGTAGTTAGACGAGATATATTCTCCTTCTGACCACGTAAATTAGAAAGCCGCTGTAGTTAGACGAGATAACTTCTTCTTCTGACCACGTTAGTTTAGGAGGTCACTGCAGTTAAACGAGATAACTTCTCTCTCCGACCATGTCAGTGTAGGAGGTTGCTGTAGGTAGACGAGATAACTTCTCTCTCCGACCACGTCAGTGTAGGAGGTTGCTGTAGTTAGACGAGATAACTTATCTCTCCGACCACGTCAGGGTAGGAGGTTGCTGTAGTTAGACGAGATAACTTCTCCTTCTGACCACGTAAATTAGGAAGCCGCTGTAGTTAGACGAGATATATTCTCCTTCTGACCACGTAAATTAGAAAGCCGCTGTAGTTAGACGAGATAACTTCTTCTTCTGACCACGTTAGTTTAGGAGGTCACTGCAGTTAAACGAGATAACTTCTCTCTCCGACCATGTCAGTGTAGGAGGTTGCTGTAGGTAGACGAGATAACTTCTCTCTCCGACCACGTCAGTGTAGGAGGTTGCTGTAGTTAGACGAGATAACTTATCTCTCCGACCACGTCAGGGTAGGAGGTTGCTGTAGTTAGACGAGGTAACTTCTTCTTCTGACCACGTCAGGGTAGGAGGTTGCTGTAGGTAGACGAGATAACTTCTCTCTCCGACCACGTCAGTGTAGGAGGTTGCTGTAGTTAGACGAGATAACTTCTTCTTCTGACCACGTCAGGGTAGGAGGTTGCTGTAGTTAGACGAGGTAACTTCTCCTTCTGACCATGTAAATTAGGAAGCCGCTGTAGTTAGACGAGATAACTTCTCCTTCTGACCACGTCAAGGTAGGAGGTTGCTGTAGTTAGACGAGATAACTTCTCCTTCTGACCACGTCAGGGTAGGAGGTTGCTGTAGTTAGACGAGATAACTTCTCCTTCTGATCACGTCAGGGTAGGATGTTGCTGTAGTTAGCCGAGACAACTTCTCCTTCTGACCACGTCAGGGTAGGTGGTTGCTGTAATTAGACGAGATAACTTCTTCTTCTGACCGCGTCAGGGTTGGAGGTTGCTGTAGTTAGACGAGATAACTTCTCCTTCTGACTGCGTCAGGGTAGGAGGTTGCTGTAGTTAGACGAGATAACTTCTCCTTCTGACCACGTCAGGGTAGGAGGTTGCTGTAGTTAGACGAGATAACTTCTCCTTCTGACCACGTCAGGGTAGGAGGTTGCTGTAGTTAGACGAGATAACTTCTCCTTCTGACCACGTCAGGGTAGGAGGTTGCTGTAGTTAGACGAGATAACTTCTCCTTCTGATCACGTCAGGGTAGGAGGTTGCTGTAGTTAGCCGAGACAACTTCTCCTTCTGACCACGTCAGGGTAGGTGTTTGCTGTAATTAGACGAGATAACTTCTTCTTCTGACCGCGTCAGGGTTGGGGGTTGCTGTAGTTAGACGAGATAACTTCTGTTTCTGACTGCGTCAGGGTAGGAGGTCGCTGTAGTTATACGAGATAACTTCTTCTTGTGACCACGATAGTTTAGGTCACTGTAGTTAGACGAGATTATTTCAGCTTCTGACCACGTTAGTTCAGGTGGTCACTGTAGTTAGACGAGATAACTTCATCTTCTGACCACGTCAGGAAAGGAGGTCACTGTAGTTATAAGAGATAACTTCTTTTGACCACGTTAGTTTAGGGGGTCGTTGTAGTTAGACGAGATAACTTCTTCTTCTGACCATGTTAGTTTAGGAGGTTGCTGTGGTTAGACGAGATAACTTCTCCTTCTGACCACGTTAGTTTAGGAGGTCGCTGTAGTTAGACGAGATAACTTCTCCTTCTGACCACGTTAGCTTAGGAGGTCGCTGTAGTTAGACGAGATAACTTCTTCTGATCAGGTTAGTTTAGGTCACTGTAGTTAGACGAGATAACTTCATCTTCTGACCACGTTAGTTTAGGAGGTCGCTGTAGTTAGACGAGATAACTTCTTCTGACCACGTTAGTTTAGGAGGCTACTGTAGTTAGACGAGATAGCTTCACCTTCTGACCACGTAGGTTTAGGAGGTGACTGTAGATAGACGAGATAACTTCTCCTTCTGATCACGCCGGGATAGGAGGTCACTGTATTTAGGCGTGATAACTTCTCCTTCTGACCACGTCAGGATAGGAGGTCACTGTAGTTATACGAGATAACTTCTCCTTCTGATCACGTCAGGGTAGGAGGTCACTGTTTTTAGACGAGATAACTTCTCCTTCTGATCACGTCTAGGTAGGAGGTTGCTGTAGTTAGACGAGATTACTTCTCCTTCTGAACACGTTAGTTTAGGAGGTCTCTGTAGTTAAACGATGTAACTTCTCCTTCTGACCATGTCAGTGTAGGAGGTTGCTGTTGTTAGACGAGATAACTTCTCGTTCTGACCACGTCAGGTTAGAAGGTTGCTGTAGATAAATGAGATAAAATCTCCTTCTGACCAGGTCAGGGTAGGAGGTTGCTGTAGTTAGACGAGATAACTTCTCCTTCTTACCAGGTCAGGGTAGGAGGTTGCTGTAGTTAGACGAGATAACTTCTCCTTCTGACCAGGTCAGGGTAAAGGTTGCTGTAGTTAGACGAGATAACTTATCCTTCTGAACTCGCCGTGGAAGGAAGTCCTTCGATAGTTCTTCTCCTGCTAAGTTCGTATGGGAGAGATAAAAAGTCTGAGAGATAATAAATATTTTTTATAAATACTTTGGGGGGGAAGAAGTATAATTATATAAAATAACTAATTTTTTTGATATTACGTCAGAGGATGGAGTATCCCCAATATTCGTCGAAATATATAAGTTTATGGAGAATTATTGTAGATATTATGCGGAACATCCTAGTCCAAGTGAGAATGATAGTGTATAACATGAAAGAAAAAAAATACGGAATAAATTGAACATTTCAACAATAACATAAATTTCTTCTGAACTACAATAGTTAATAAATATAAGTTATTCAGTTTGTTTAACAGAAGGAAGGCTATCGCTTATATTGAAACTATTTTAAAAGTGGAAAGTTATCATAAAGCAAAGTTGTTTGAAAGAAAAATCTTATTTGTTTCATTCACATGACTTTCTCCACATGTGTATAACAAATTGTGGCTAAAAGCTTGTTTGCTTATTTTTACTTCATGCTAATCGAAAAAAAAAAAAATAGGAGAAAAAGTCTTACTTGTTATTTGCAAATAGAAGCGAAATAAGGGAGCACCATAGGCTAAAGTGATAGTCAAAAGCTGGTTGCTATGTGACTGAAGTTGCTTTGTTTGTATGGACAGGAGTTGACCAATTCCTGTATGAGAAAAGCATAAATTTTTCGAAGCTGAAACCAAAAACAAGGAATATCTAAAAAACGATTAACTCTGCGAAAAAAAAAAAATGTGTATAACATAAATTGTGTGTTTTAACGTGCTCTACATTTTTGTGTGGTAAGTTTATGACCATCTCTTACGGTTTAGCAGTTATGCAAAATTCCGTAAAATTCATCCAGAATAAAGTAGTCTTTAGAGGCTATTCCCAAAAAATTCATGATATACGTATTATCTGTCAGGTAAATATCATTAGTATAGGATATTTTAATCAAAGTCGTTAGAGCCATTTTTAAGAAAATAAAAATTTTCGAAAAAGGTTCCAAGTAAACGGTAGTTGGGGGTGGGAGGATTTTCTTGAAAATCTTCGTGTCGCATCCTTGGAGAATACCAAACTTAAATACCTTTTTTGGATTCAGGGGGACCCAAAACATGTATTTCCGGTGAAATGCAATACCTTTTCTATACACTATGTAGATAGTAAGTGTAGAGAAAGTAAAAAGAGGTTGTTATCCTTTCTGCATGTAAGTTTCTACACCATTTACAAGTGCAGGTGAAGTGCTCTACCGACAGATTAATACCTCTACTGCTGCAAGTGTTGCGACCTCTAGCACATTCATTTCTGATCTTGCTTTGCAATAATCCCTATTATTCCGCAAATGCTTGTTCAAAAGTGCATTGTTGTCGCTTCACATGTGTATGGAGGGGGAAATACGATTTTATATTCTGCTCGGCTGGAGTGGGAGTATATGACTCTCTGGTATAATGTTTTATTATATTCCTGACTCCGTTTTACAGCATTATTACATATTGTAGCCACAAGGCGATATCTTAGGCTAGCTGCGAAGCCCGGAAGTTTGTGAAGAAAAAATTAATCCTATATTTATAAATAACCAATAATTTATTCCTGATAAGTTAGTCGTTTGTACTTTTATTTCGGCCTATTTTTGTGGCATAAAGGGTATTGAATAGATTCCTGGCGACAGAACTCGATTCTGTTCGCAAACACTAGTAAAACTGACCGATATAATATAATGGGCATATTCGCTTTACAGACGAGAACAAACACTTCAGGTCTTCTCTCTTGCTGTGCGAAGATAGCCGTCGAGTCTCGAGGCCGGCCGAAACCGTTCCCAATAAATGTTGAATATAATTAGTCTAGTGACATTTATTACTGAATAATAATAATAATAATAATAATAATAATAATAATAATGGTAATCTATATAAAAATGAAACGTCAAAATATATGTACGCCCATCACTTCCGAACGACTGCATCAAAATGAATTTTTTTTCTCGGTATTGTCACAACAAGGTTTGTGTAAAAGAAAATGTATAAATATCGTATGGGAAAGTTTTTAAAGTCTCATAATATGAATCAGCATATAGTGGCAATGGAACGCAATCGATTAATATTCGCTAGATGGCAGTGGTACCACGGTTATTTGCTGCTAAATGGCACTAGCAGTGCTCAATTTTTCCTTTCCAATCAATGTTAAGGTAATGCACCAGGTTATCGAGACAATGATGCAACACAACAGTGTAATTCAAATACATGTTTATGTTCAAATCTGGACATGTATTGCAGACACATGCTCCACTAAACATGGTGTTGGTGTTGGTAATCTGGACGCGTTTCGACAACATTCGTTGTATTATCTTTTGCAGGTTCGCAGTCGTCTGAGGTGGCATGCGTGCGTGCATGAGTGCGAGTCTGGTAGGCTCGTGGTGAGCCTAGGTGTTGTTGCTGTGTACCTACCCTGGTAAGGGTTTAACCACAGGAACGAGGTGAAAGTTGAGGTTTAATTTTGTTGTTTCGGGTGTTGGTGGTAAGGATGTAGCGCTAATGACTCCTCGAGCAGTTGCATTTTTCAGGAGCAGCATCCTTTCCTGCTGGTGTTTATTTTGGTTAATTTTGATTGACCACTCCCAATGGGAGGGGAGAATACTTTGTTCAGTTATTACGCTGTTGGCTGGTTTAAAGCCGTTGTTACCGGGGGTGCCCGCAGGCCATGCGGGGAAACCGCAACCGCCTCTTTCAGCGTTCAGTGGGTAAGTACTTCCCTAGTGATCTGACAAGTGCGTTCTCATGTTCGCCCAATCTGGCGTAGAATTTATGAGCCCGGCGCCTAATGACATCTTCCACATATGGGAGGGCCAAAGGTTCATGTAATAGCCTCAAAGGGAAACGTCGATATACAGAATATATAGACCGGAGTCATCTACTCTGTACCAGCTGTTACCAAAGAAGCCAGGAGTCTGCTGCCATGCCCCACACTTCGCAGCGTAGAGCATCAGGGAGATTACGAGCGCCTTGAAAAGTCGTAACTTTAAGTGGACCGGCATCTGGGAGGCCAGTACAGGGTAAAGGGAGGCCGCCTCCCCCTTCGCTCTGTCCGACGTTCCCCGCACGTGTTCACGAAAAGTTAGGCCCAGGTATTTGATGGACTTTCCCCACTCTACCCTCTGGCCCTGATAGGAAAAGTTAGGTATCTGGTTTATTGCGGGGCGTTTTCTGGAGAACAGAACAGCATGACTTCTTCCCGGGTTAACGGACATCCGGCACTGTCTGCACCAGCCCTGTACGAGGCGGAGGTGTCTCTGTAAGGGGTTGAAGGCTCTGCGTATGTTCCTGTCAGTGCGGTAGAGCAGGACGTCATCAGCAAACTGGGCTATGTTGACGCCCTGCACTCTAGGGAAGTCTGCCATGAAGAGGTTAAACAAGTTGGTGATAATGCAGAGCCTTCGGGGACTCCGCCTCGTAGAGGTTTTGGTGTAGATGTTTGCCCCCTGAGGTGGCTGGGCAGGTTCGACATCTAATAAAGGTGTCGGTCTGATAGCAGTGGCATCAGGTGGTAGAAGCCGATGACATCTGCCTTTTTGCGTGACCTCTGGTGGAACGTTTCGGAACTGTTTGCTAATTTTGAGTCTTTAACTTGACTTTTAGTTTGTACAAGTTTTAAAATGACATCTGCTGGTGGTATTTCAAAGTTAACCACATTATTATTATGAATGCTTTTTTTTCCCAGATATACAACTCTGAAGGAGTGTTAATAGATTTCAGTAATTTGATTTCCTGTTCCATTTCGTGGCTAGTATTCCAGAAATGATTGGCTACTGCTGATTTATCCAACTGTTTCAATTTAATATTTTAATATTCCTTTAGACGAACTTATAAGCTTCTCTTTGTGCTGCCAATGTAAACTTCTTCACAATCATTACAGTTTATTTGATAGATACCAGATTTATTTAACTTATTCACTGTTTTGTTCAAGTAGTTTATTTAACATATTTTTCAAATTGAATCTGCTGTAAGGGGCAAGTGTTATACTGTACTTGTCAAATATGTTTTAAACTGTGGAAACAATTTTAGATGATAACTAAATCTTTTATACTTCAAATTGTCTTTTATTGGTTTTAATAAGCTAACTTGTTTCTTCTTTTTTTGTTTTTCTTCTTTATTAAAAATATCGTAAATTAATTGTCCATCAAATTCATTATTTAGTGCAACATTGACAATATAATTGGGTTCCTTTTTGTGTTTCTCCTTTGTTAATGGTACATTAATTAGCCTATGTATTAAGCTTTGAAAAACAGTATGTTGATGGCTTTTGTAATTATCTACATGAGTTGGCTTTCTATAAGTACCAAACTGTAACACATTATTCTTTCTAAAAATCTTCATATCCAAGAAAAGGGAGCATATAGTAAATTATTACTTCTATCCTGAATATTTAATATATCCAATGATTTATTGATGGCTTGGTTACGGATGATAGCAGAATATCATCCACACATTTATGCCATACTTTGAATATTTCAGGATGTTTTTGGTGACTTTGAGTTCCAGAAAACTGTATATAAATCTGCTAAAAAAGGTGAAAGTTGATTTCCCATGGCTAGTCCTTTTGTCTGTTTATAAAATGTATTGTCAAAGGTAAAATATTATTGATTAATACAGCAATCTGTAAGCATAATTAATTATTGGATGTTGGTATTATCAACTGCAATGGAAGTTAACCATTGTTTTAGTAAAGTGGGTAATTACCAAGTGGTACACTAGTAAATAAAGAAGTGACATCAAATGTTGGAAGAAGACATACAAAGATAATGACAACGAAGGTTGTCGAAACGCGTCCAGAGTACCAACACCAACACCGTGTTTAGTGGAGCATGTGTCAGCAATAGATGTCCAGATTTGTAAAAGAAGATAGCTTCACTGTATGTAGTGTTTTTTTTAAAAATGTTTTGAATTTAAAATTTTTATGTACACCTTACACATATCCTTTAAAACAAACTTTCCAGCCGATGAACACACTTAAATATTTGTCGCTAGATGACTGTGGTACTGCTCTATTTTTCTTCTTCATTCAGTGCTAAGTGAATGCATCCAGTTACGGAGTCAATGTCGCAAGGTAACAGTAAAATCAAATATATATATATATATATATATATATATATATATGTGTGTGTGTGTGTGAATTATTATTGTTCCCTTGGTGACATCGTTTAAATAAAAAAAGCAAAATCTGGAATCTGAAAATGGCGGAGAAATGATGGGACCCGGATAGTATACCGTTTTAGGTTACTCTAACTATCGCAGATTTTGGTTATTTGAGGTTATGTGGTACATGAGCTAGCTAAAGGTGGTTTTCAGAACAAGAAGATACCTCCATCACCGTCATTCTGCATTTGCGGTGCTCTTAATATTTGATCAAGTAATATTTTGGGTTAAATGGAGAAATTTAATACACAAAGCTATCATCAAATAAAAACTTATCATTTGCCCAAACAGATCACTGCTTTTTAGCTATGTCTTTGTTAGCCTTAAAATGACTGTTTTGGCATAGACAAAAATAAAGAAATAGATGGGGAAACAGTAGGAGTAAAGGAGAGAAAGAGATTCAGAAGAAGCATGAATGTTATTTTGTGACTTTCTCCTTAAGGTAATTCATTATCTATTTCAGCGTTATAATGCCAACGACATCCTTGCTTACCCAATTGCATATGCTAGACATTGACAGTGGGAAAATTCCTGTTGACACTTCTACTGGCCACATTTCATTTCCACCAAATTTTTGTCACTTCGCAACGTCAAAGTAATAATTAATATAGAAAGTGTTCCCAAATATTGGTGCAAATTACAAAAAGCTGCTTGGTTGAGCGAACTAACTACTTTAACAGCAACCAATAAGAATGTAGATGATTTTAATATAAAAAGTCAGAATAAAATTGATGGACAAAGTATGCATTCATTTAAGTCGATTGATTCCATTACCGATCCAAATGAAGCCGTCAATTCCCAACTGAATTCCTAAATTAGTTGGATTTTCCAGGACTACCGCGACACAATTTACAGCTGAAAGTTGACTCATTGATATTATGCTACACAATCGAATCGGCCCAAATTGTGCAACGGAACAAGACTAGACTTAAGCTACTATAACCATAGGAAACTTCAAAGGCGAAGATTTGCTTATTCCAAGAATACCACTAATGCCAACTGACTTTCGTTTTGAATTTAAGCGTGTTCAGTTTCCGGTGCGCCTTGCATTCACAATGGAAATAAATCCTAGAGGTCAATTGTTAGAGTGTTTGGAATAACTTTGAATTGTCTTGTTTTTCGCATTCACGATAGTACGTTGCGTGCTTGAGCGTCGGCAGACTTTCCCTCCGGAAAAATAAAAAATAAAAAAATATTGTACACTACAGGGAATTATAATAAAGTATTATAAAATTATTTAATTGCAATTTTATTTCGTTGTATTTTCGTACTGTAAACGGAAAGTTTCTCTCCGTTTTTTCATTAGGTACACCACCCGTGCGCAGCCGGGGCGGGCAGTAGTGAATAAAAATAATAATGATAACAATAATAGTAATAAATATTGTTATTAATATTATTATTAACCTATGTATTAAATTTCCTGGGAAATATTTACATTGTTATACATAACTGTCATTACATCCGCTACAAAAATGCAATCATCATTTTCCAAGAAAAAATTCTGAGATTGATTCATGATTTTCTCTACCTGCTCTAAGAAACAAACTTCTTACAAAAGATTATTCTTGGTTTCACTCTATGCTAGTTGTGATAAGCAGCAACAGAATTGACTTATTGCTGGTTTCTTATTAGAAAAAGGGAACTCAAAAAATATCCTGTACTGAACCGATAGTTAAATGTTTTTAAAATTGTTGCTATTCGATTTTCATTAAAATTTGCTTCTTAGCATGGCCAGGAGTAAAACAAAGAGAGGAATAAGAATGTAAGTATATTAAAACTGAAACCAATAAAGATGAATCCATTGGAAATGGTTAACCCCACAACAAAAATGTAAACGAGATAAATTATTTTGACGAGACCCACACTTTTTTGTGTGAAAAGTTCTGTCTATCTCTTACTTCATTAGTTATGCAAAAGTGGTTCAGAATGAACAGATCTTCAGGAAATTGAAGATATAAATTTTATTTCTCTAGTAAATATCTTTAATATACGGTATTTCAATAAAACATTTTAGGACCTTTTTGAGAAAATAAAGTTTTTCGAAAATTTTTCGATGAGTAGGGTAGTTTAGATTTAGAGAGTTTTCTTGAAAATCTTCGTGTTGTATCCTGGGAGATGCTAATTTAAATAACAGGTTGGTACTAGTATTTAACAGATTATTCACTTTTGAGTTATGACTTCCAAGACACCCCTCCAAACACTTGATGTCTTTCAAAAATGTTCTTTTTTAATTCAGAGGGTCTGCAAACATATTCGGGTGAAATCTCCCTATCGCAAAAAGTATAGCACTTTCTCTGTACCAACTATGCGTATACAATGCACAATGCTAGAGCAAGTACAAGATAGCCTTGGATGCAGCAAACACATCAGATTGCCACTGTTAAAATATAAAGCCATGTTTTTCGAGAATTTAGAAGAACGCCAAGTGCAGATTTAGGGTATTTATTTCTAAGGTGGATACTTTATATCCAGGGATTTTTCGTTCATTGTTAAGTAATCAGGGGTCAAATATCTCCAGATACAAGGACTACTACTATAAAATTACTTCTTACCTACTTAGCTACCCACCAACCCACCAATCTACCTACCTTACCTACCCACCTATCTGCCTACCCACCTACCTTACTTATCTACCTACCCACACACCTACCTACCTACCTGACTACCTACCCACCCACCTATCCACCTACCTTACCTACCTACCTACCCGCCCACCTACCTACCTACCTACCCACACACCTACCTACCTACCCACCTACCTACTTTACCTACCTACCTACCTACCCACACACCTACCTACCTACCTACCTACCTACCTACCTACCTACCTACCTACCTACCTGACTACCTACCCACCCACCTATCCACCTACCTTACCTACCTACCTACCCACCCACCTTACCTACCTATCTACCTACCTACCCACCCACCCACCTACCTACCTACCTACCTACCTACCCACCTACCTACCCACCCACCTTACCTACCTACCTACCCACCCACCCACCTACCTACCTACCTACCTACCTACCTACCTACCCACCCACCCACCTACCTACCTACCTACCTACCTACCCAACCACCTACCCACCTACCTACCCACCCACCTACCTACCCACACACCTACCCACCTACCCACACACTTACCTACCTACCCATACACCTACCCACACACCTACCCACCTACCTACCTACCTACCTACCTACCTTACCTACCTACCCACCTACCTACCTACCTACCTACGTACCCAGCCACCTACCTACCTACCTTCCTACCTACCCACCCACCCACCTACCTACCCACCTACCCACCTACCTACCTACCTACCTACCCACCTACCTACCTACCCACACACGTACCCACCTACCACCTACCTACCTAACTACCCACCCACCTACCCACCTACATACCCACCTACCTGCCTACTTACCTACCCACCCACGTACCCACCTACCTGCCTACACACCCACCTAACCACCTACCCACCTACCTGCCTACTTACCTACCGACCAACCCACGGGCCGCGCCATGGCCAAGTGGTTAGACCATTAGCCTCTCACCTAGACTTCCGGGGTTCGATCCCAAGCGACCGCATGTGATATTTGTGGTGGACAAAGCGGCGCTGGGGTCGGTTTTCTCCGGGTACTCCAGCTTCCCCCGCCATCGCATTCCACCGGTGCTCCATCATCATTCATGTATCATCATTGTCACCGCCTGCGGTGCCATTAGTAGTTAAAGCGGGCGTTAAACACTACAAAAACCAACCTACCTACTTACTTAGTTACTTACGTACTTACATACTTTCTTTTCATTGATCAGGCTCTAACCTGCTCCAACCTCAGACCTCACTTCACCTCTTCATTGGTCGTTCAAAGTTTTTCCCAACAGGAGGATATTCAAGGGAAAGCTTTGGATTTCTATTCTCATACACACTTACGACTGATTTCTTCAATGTATATTGTTCTGCAAAATTCTATAACTCAGTGGTCTTATTTCTTCTTTTTTCTTCATTACGTTTTCCATCTTTTATTGATCTAAGAAACCTCATTTCTGATGATTGCATTTTGATTTAGTAATTATTTTTATTCACCCAACGCTTGCTTCCATTCACCAGATAGCCCAACTGCACCATATTTAACGTGTAGAAAAATGTCATGCTTTAAAACAGTTGCAGAATTCAACGGCGCTATTTTAATTTAAAAGCAATAAGTGAGGAGCTGGCTGAGGGAGAATCACTTTACCCGTCTTGCTTTCCAGTGGAGACGCTGTACGGTCACACTCATTGAGAGGGGCGAAACAAAGGTCTTTCTGGCCAGTGCTCCACTATCTGGTTTTAACTTGAAATGGTCCTGTTGAGTTTTACAACCCTTTTGTAAACGAGTTTCAAAGTGTGCCGGTCCCCATGGCCGCACTCGCCAAGCTTCATAGCGCAGGGGATGGTAGGTTCGAGACCCGCCTTAGACATTGGATGCTATGTTTGTGTGATTGTGTTTGTGTGTAACAGAAGAAAACAGACTCCGGAGCTGTATTTTATATATATATAAAAGAAAAAAAGTGCGTCCAATTGTTCCTCAAATATATTGTAATCTATGAAGGCTTTTCTTCACTTCTTTGTCGAAATTAACAGAGATATCACAACAAAGATCCAAATGTTTAGATTATTCTTCTATAATTAAATTGTCCTTACACGCTTAATAAGTTAGCCTTGCTAGCCTGATAACCCTGTTAATAAAGAAATAGGGCATACATAAACAATTTCAGAATGTTCGTTTTGATTAAATAGTAAATCTCCGCTTTGTTTCAAAATGGAAATTACAGTAAAAATTAGCAGAAATAGTCTTATTACTTACTTCCTTGTAAGTAGAAGCGAAATAGGGAGTACTATAGGTTAAATTTACAGACAAAAGCTGGTTGCCATGCGACTGAAGTTCCTTTGCTTGTATGGAAAGGAGTTGACAAATTCCCGTATGAGAAAGGTATAAGTTTTTCAAAACAGAAACCAAAATCAAGGAATATCTAAAAAGCAAGCAACTCCCTGAAAGCAATGCATATAACTTAAATTGTGTGTTTTAACGTGCTATATATTTTTTGTGTGGTAAGTTTTTGGCCATTTCTTACGGTTATGCAAAGTTCCGTAAAATTCACATAGAACAAAGTAGTTTTTAGAGGCTATTGCCAGAAAATTCAAGATATACATTTTATTTGTCAGGTCAATATCTTTAATATACCATATTTTAATCAAAATCGTTAGTCATGCTGAAGAAAATCAAAATTTTCGAAAAAAATTCTATGTAAAGGGTAGTTTGGGGTGTGGGGATTTTTAGCAAAATCTTCGTGTCGCATCCCTGGAAGATACTAAACTTAAATACCAAGTTTGGTATTTTACCGACTTTTCGTTTTTGAGTTATCGTGTTCATAGGCACACGGGCACACACAGGGATCTTTTTGTGAAAATGCTTTTTTTTTGATACAGGAGACCCTAAAGCATATATTTCCGGTGAAATCTCCGTATCGAATTTTTGGGTGGAGTGCAATACCATCTCTATACACTATGCATATACATAGTTCGTGTAGAGAAATTAAAAGTGTGAAAGTGCTTTTATAAAAGTTATACAATTCACTTTCAAAGTTTATGGAAGTTGTATTGCAGATGGCATGTTAACATGAACCTGATATATCACTACACATTGTTTATTACTAACGGATCAAATTAACTGTCTTGGACAGAGAAGCTGGGGTGAGGGATTGACGTGACCAGCAGTAATTCATAGGAGGTACCAACGCCCAGAATTGATGCATTGAATACAGCCTATAGCTGACATTTTTTTTTCTACTTTCTCTAGCCCCAATGTACAATGCACATAGGGATAGAGAAGTATTGCATTCCACCCAAAAATTCAATGCTCAGATTTCACCTGAAATACATGTTTTGTGATCCCCTGAGTCCAAAAAAAGCATTTTCAGAAATAGGTCCGTGTGTGTGTGTCTGTATGTCTGTCTTTCTGTCTGTCTGTGAGTGTTTGAGGACAGCATAGCTCAAAAACACAGAGACCGTTAAATACCAAACTTAATATTTAAGTTTGGTATCTTCCAAGGATGCGACACGAAGATTTTCAAGAAAAGCCCCCCCACTCCCAACTACCTTTTTCATGGAACTTTTTTCGAAAATGTTGATTTTCTCAAAAATGGCTCTAACGATTTTGAGGGAAATATCGTACATGTAAGATGTTTACCTCACAAATAAAATGTATAGCTTGACTTTTCTGGTAATAGCCTCTGAAGACTACTTTATTCTGGATGCATTTTACGGAATTTTGTATAACTGCTAAACTGATGGACAAAAACTTACCACACAAAAAATGATGAGCACATTAAAACACATAATTTATGTCATATACGAGGGCCGTTCAGAAAGTAGCCTCCGGTTGATTGCAAGAAATTCACCAAGTTAAATAAAAATATTTTAATATATACATCTTACAACTACATCTTTGCACTATTTTTCTACATAGTTTCCATAACGATTGAGGCACTTATCGTATCTGCTCACAAGCTTTGAAATTCCTTCTGCATAAAAATCACCCGCTTGTGCCTGGAGCCAGCCTGTGACCGCATCTTTGAGCTCTTCGTCGTCATCAAACCGCTGGAACCCGAGCCATTTCTTCATATGCATGAAGAGGTGATAATCGCTTGGCGCCAGATCTGGGCTGTAAGGTGGATAGTTGACAACGTCCCACTTGAAGGACTCAAGAAGGGCTGTTGTTCTGCGAGCAGAGTGAGGACGGGCGTTATCGTGCAAAAAAACGATACCGGAAGTCAGCATACCACGGCGTTTGTTCTGTATAGCCCGTCGTAATTGTTTTAGTGTTTCACAGTACACGTCTTAATTAATGGTCGTCCCACGTTCCATGAATTCAACCAACAACACCCCTTTTGCATTCCAAAACACCGTTGCCATCAATTTTCGGGCAGAAAAATCTTGCCGGGCTTTTATTGGTTTGGTAGGCGAATTTGAATGTGCCCACATCTTTGATTGTTCTTTTGCCTCAGGGTTCACGTACTTAATCCAGGTTTCGTCCCCGGTCACGATTCTGTTTAACAATGGTTCACCTTCGGCCTCATAAAGTGACAGAAAGTCTAATGCAGAGGTCATTCTTTGAGTTTTGTGGTGGTCGGTAAGAATTTTGGGCACCCATCGTGCACAGAACTTACGGTAACCCAATCTTGCTGTCACTATCTCGTACAAGAGAGTCTTAGAAATCTGTGGAAAATCAGTAGACAACTCCGACATTGTGAAACGTCGGTTTTCACGAAATTTTGCATCAACTGTCTGAACGAGTTCGTCCGTGACCAATGATGGTCTACCACTCCTCTCTTCATCATGAACGTTTTCTCGTCCACTTTTAAATAAACGTACCCATTCACGGACCACTCCTTCACTCATAACTCTTGGTCTTTTTTTGTTATTGTAGCTTTTCGCAAGGCACTCCTCTCTCAATATAGATTACTAAGAAAACTCAAACGAAGAAATTTATTGACTGATGTCATCGTAACACACTCTAAATTATCTCAAAATTTAGTCCAGCTTTCATCCACAAAAGCTACAAATAATGTATTATTACATTGGAATGATTTATACAATTGCGCATTCGAGAACACCATTTTGTGTTACAGATTAATTACATCAAGATGGAACCCTTTCCTTAAGGGACACTAGTACTGAGTCTTTGGATTTTATTATATCAAAATATTTCATGGAAGTCTATGAATCACTTTGGTGAAACGCTTTCTAATATATCCAGTTTTTAAAGCTCTGCCACATGTAAATAAGCTACCTTTTGTTCCTATTTATCCTTATTTATTTGACCTTTTCTCAAAAACATTGGCATTATAAACAAAAATAACTTTTGCATTTGAAATTCAAAAGAGGGGCATTATCATTAATTTCCAAAGTAATATACTGCAACAAATCGTGTGATATTTCATATTTAATACGAAGAATTAGATTAATAATTTTTATATTTTTGTGCATCAAACTTATTCTTTGTGTTTCAGTTTTTCTGTGACTTTTTGCAAATTTATATGCACAATCTCAAGTGCATTATCTAGAGAATAAAGTATACATTTATAATCGCTTTATTTATTTGCTCAAAAATATATTCCAAAAAAACCGGGAAATTCTTGGACAAAATTTACTTATGATACAATTACATTTACAGATTTCATAATTTTTGTTCTTCAATGACCTCTAATTTGCATTGCTTTTTTCAAAAACAGCTGGAAATAGTTTTCAGAAACTTTTTTCTTACCCATTACTTTGACCCATACATACATACATACATACATACATACATACATACATACATACATACATACATACATACATACATACATACATACATACATACATACATACATACATACATACATACATACATACATACATACATACATACATACATACATACATACATACATACATACATACATACATACATACATACATACATACATACATACATACATACATACATACATACATACATACATACATACATACATACATACATACATACATACATACATACATACATACATACATACATACATACATACATACATACATACATACATACATACATACATACATACATACATACATACATACATACATACATACATACATACATACATACATACATACATAATATACAATAAACCTAACCTCGATAAACAATATCTGGAAATCAGAGGAGCTAGTTCTTCACTGCAACTCGTTATAAGTCGTCACTTCCACTCGTCTCATACTCGTTTCCAAAATTAGAAAATAGAGGCCTCATTCAGCTTTAGTTTACTTTAGTATTGTGTAGATGTAACACAGAATTGCTTTGTAAATGCACCAAAGCCTTACTGTTGTTCACACTTACACTTGAATATATGATCTGTCGAGTATCATGTATATATCGTATTAAATTAAATATCCCAAACTTTTGCTCTGAGGAATACTGAAAACAACCAAATCAATATCGTATGTCCCTATAACGTGATGAAATCAGTGATTGTCATTGGCCACAATATCGACTCATACCGACCATCTGAACAATGCTGAACCACTCAGTTAACGTTCCGGATAACTGAAAGTCGCGCATTTGCCTCGAAAAACATGAAAATGTTCTGACACCAACAAGTCAGTATAAACTTTCAACATTAATTACAAGAACCAAGCACTTCCGATTGATAATCCAAATAGAATTTTGGCTCAAAATATCATCCTATTCTTAGAAAAAATCATGAAGGCGAAATGAAGACAGATTTAAACTAAGCTAATTTAAAATACAAAGCTAAAACTATCCTAATGAACTAATTGTGTTTAAAGTAAACAATTGCGAGTGAAAATAATTATAAAGTATCTGATGTGTGCCTTTCACATGACTTTCTCTACATTTCTGCAACAAATTATTGTTAAAAATCTTATGCTTTTATCTAGTTCATGCTAATCGAGAAAAACATAGCAGAAATAGTCCTATTACTCGATTCTTTGTAAATAGAAGCGAATTAAGAGACTGCCACAGGTTGAAGTGATAGTCAAAAGCTGGTTGCTATGTGACTGAAGTTTCTTCATTTGTATGGACAGCAGTTGACAAATTCCTTTATGAGTAAAATATATACGTTTTTCAAAGCTGAAACCAAAAACAAGGAATATCTAAAAAACAATCAACTGCTAATCGAAAAAATGTATACAACGTAAATTATGTTTTAACGTGGTCTACATTTTTTGCAGTAAGTTTTTGTCCATCTCTAACGGTTTAGCTGTTATGCAAAATTCCGTAAAATTCATCCAGAATAAAGTAGTCTTCAGAGGCTATTCCCAGAAAATTTAAGATATACATATTGTGTGTCAGGTACATTTCTTTAATATACAATGTTTTAATCAAAATCGTAAGAGCCATTTTTTACAAAATCATAATTTTCGAAATTTTACCATATAAAGGGTAGTTGGTCGTGGGGGGATTTTGTTGAAAATCTTCGTGTAGCATCCTTGGAAGATACCAAGTTTGGTATTTAATGGTCAATTCGTTTTTTGCTATGCTGTCCTCAGACACCACACAGACAGACACACACACGCGCGGACCTTTTTCTGAAAATGTTTTTTGTTTGGATTCAGGGCTTCTTCTCTACGCTATGTACATAGTACGTATAGAGAAAGTAAAAAAAGCTCCTAATTTTAAAAGAAATATCATGATAGGATAAACAAGGAACTTGAAGTTCAGGGAAATGAGGAAACCTCCCTAGCATTTGCATAGTGACCAGGAAAACCCCGTAAAACCATGGGTCAAAGAGGTTGCCCGGGAATCGAACCCACGATCTTCCGAATACCAGCCTTGAGCTACCTGGCTCCGTTACACATTCTGAAGAGTGACTTTTTGAATATGATGTTCAATATTATCCTAAATGACACGTGACATTTCAGAGTTTATTATAAATACCGAAAAGTGGAATGAAAGTAAAGCTAGAAGTAAAGAGAACCTAATAAGGTTTTATAAGTAGTTTATTTTACGGAGATGTGGAGTGAAGAAGACAGTAATTAAGTCATATTTCTTCATTCCGAAGTTTGCAGGGACTACGACGTTTATAACTGGCTTTTTTTAATTGGCTCCAGAGCTCGATGCTGGCTTTCGCCTCCCTCATAAAACTTTCCCATTCCACTCTATTCCTGGTTTCCCTCAGCAGTTAACATCTTCACAATGCACTCCGTATACAATCCGTCAAGCCCCCCGCCCCCCATCGCCCCAATTCCATTTTAAGACTTTCTTCTTGCGGCTCATTTAGCGTAGTTCATACAAGGAGTTCTTCCAGGCACTTTATATTATTACCAAACCATAACAATTGTCGGCTTTAGGCACCACTTTCTCTACAGTCGTTTCAACTAACCGCTCTCGAAATTCATCTAATCAAATCTCTTTCAAAAACTGTGTAAGTACATTGTACACAGCACAAATAGTATTAGACAAGGAATTTCTGATTATCTGTAGGGGCATTTATAGGGCGTGTCTTCTGATATCCGCTGGCCGCTCCGTCACTCTAATTGGGGAAGGTTGTAGCTTACTGTTGTAGTACACGTTACCTAACCTCACTTCCAGTTGAGGGAGGTGGCTATTCCTATTAGCGAATGAGTTGACAAACCCAGCATAGGTATGCTCTATTGGTTCGATATAGAACACTCACTTGCAAGGTGACTGTATCAGCCAATAAAATAAAAACATGACGTAATAAAGTACCCTACAAACGGTAAGGAATGGGGTGTAAGGAACAAGACAGTGCCGTTTTTTTCTGTGCCTTGTGTTCGAGTATAATTCCAAAACTCTGATGTTATGTTCACGTCATGTTCTCCACTTAATCTGACAAACCTATTTTTGTTCCATTTATTTTACTTATATCTTGGAATCGAATTTTACCTACTATATCCTTTGCATGTACACGGTGAACAACGTAAAACCTAATACATATATAAATAAATGTGTGTGGGTGGGTCTGTACGTGTTTGTGTGTGATATGTGTGTATGTATTCTGAAGTAGGTAACTCATTAACGTCCGTTAAGTAATTTGTGTGGGTGGACGTTAGAAAGAGGTTAGAAAACCCAACATATTACGGACGAAACCATCATTTGTATAAAATTAAGGGTAGAAGGTACAGAACCGACGTAGGAAAATGTTCTTTTGTTAATAGGACCATTGAAGAATGGAATGAATTGCCTGTAGCAGCCTTTCAGAGCTATCCTCTGACCTTAAAGAAGTTTAGGGGTAATTTAAAGAGAATAAGTATTAGTTAATTTGAGTAAATGTTGTGAAGTAATAAAGGATTTCAAAAACTGTATTAGTGTATGTAATTAATGTATATATTAGTAATGTGTAGTATTAATATTGAGGCTTCATAATAACTGTTTATAAACTAGCTGGTAATTGACCTAAGTACTGCTATACTGAATAAAAAGTAGTTAGGCATTTAAAAAAAACATGTATATGTAATAATACAGCTTAAGATTGTTATTGTAAGTAAATTTTGTATATTTTACTCTGCCACCGAGCAGCACCCAATTGCAGAAAATAAAATACATAGATACATACGTTTAAGTTGAGAAGTTTCCAAGGATCCTACGCGAAGAATTGCTAGAAAATCCTCGCACCCATATCTGCCCGTTTCCCGGAAAATGTTTCCAAAATGTTGATTTTCTCGAAAGGTGTTTATCGATTTTGATGATGATAAGATTCAGATGGGGCATAAACACCTGAGAGCTTTTAAACCAATCGGAACACTGTGAGCTCGGTCAAAGATGTATTTTAGTCATGTTGTAATGCATACTAGGGCAAGAAGTTTCACATATGATTCAGTATGGTTTGATTTTGTTTTTGTTTTGTTTTAGGTTGGTAACCCTGTTTATAATTATGGTCTGAAAATTCACATCTTCCAGCTTAGACTTGTACGGGGTGTGCTCATTCACTAGAAATGTGTTAACAGATTACAGTTGTTAACGGTGTTCCGGAGAAATTTCAAGAAACGAGCGCTCCCTCCAGCAACACTGTGTTCCTGTAGCTTAGAAACTGGCGTGAAGAAAGTTTTGTACGAACTGCGTTTGTTCTGATAAACGTTTCTACTGAATGAATACGCTCTGGTACAGGACACACAACTGAAATTGTATCATCATGTCATCTGAAATTCCATGACAGCAAGAATAAAATATATGTATGGCCATGCGCAGAGTGTTCCGATTGGTGCTAATGCTAATGGTCAGGACTCCGGCACTGTATCCCCGTCTACATCCCCCCCCTAAATTTACTGTATGATTACTGGTTTTGCTGTTTACTGTTCCTTTACACAAACATATACACATTGCATAAACATATAACACCCATGCCCTAGGCGGGACTCGAACCCACGATCCCCTGCCCACGAAGCACCAAGGCACCTTAGCGAGCCTGGCCATGGGACCGGCATATTTAATGAATGCAGCTATTACATTCGGGGTGACTCGTAGTTTTTTTTGTAGCGTTTAACTACTTATGGCACCGCAGGCGGTGACACTGATAACACATGAATGATGATGGAGCACCGGTGAATGCGAAGGCGGGGGAAACCGGAGGACCCAGAGAAAACCCGCCCCAGCGCCGCTTTGTCCACCACAAATCTCACATGCAGTCGCTTGGGATCGAACCCCGGCCGTCTAGGTGAGAGGTGCGGCCACGGCGCGGCCTTAATAAAAGGTGGTTCAGTTTATTACATTAAATAGAATTAATATAATAGAAAAAAATGAGAATAATAAAAATCAATCCCTTAATCTCTGGTTTTATGCAACCCCCAGATCACAGTCTAACCTGAAAACATCATTCGCGAGACCCATCTTCTGCATACCAACATTGTAAACTTTGGCGCTGTACGCTATAGTTAAACAGTATCGTATTTGATTAATGCGCGGTGTTAGTTTGAGTTGCAAGTTTGGCATTGCCAAAAGAAAAGAAAATATGGAAAGGCGAAGTTACTGTGATTTCAATAAGTAATAGAGTTGTATTTTTCGAACTTATCATAGTTGGCAAGAGCTTCAGGGCTCCAAACTGCCCGTTCTCTCCATCATTGCTTGGTGGCAGACAAGGTTACCATTCCTTGACAACGAACGATCAGCTCCTCTTACCTCTTCTTTCTCAGGAATTGACTGTTCACTCTGTGCGTAGTCATTGGTACTATCTTGTGGTGACATATGACTGGCTGCATCTTCCGACAGTGCCAATTGTAGGCTACTCTTGATATTTCTATCACATTTGAGTATTTTAGATAGGAAGTTCGAAAGCGGTATTTCAAAATTCCTTTTTTTTATTTTTGAGAACACTTTTTTCTCCAAATTTCTAAATCCGGAGGTTTTCTTTAATGATTTGAGAAATGTTGTGTCTTGTCCAATTTCATGTTCTTTGTCCAAAAATTATGAACTACTGCTGGACTTTTGTTTTGTTTTAATTTAATATAATTTATATAATTTAATATTTTTCAAATGTTCTCTTTGCTGTATTTTAAATTCGTTTTGTTTTGTTATATGTGCACACGTATATATGTGGTATGCAGCATTGTTTAGCTTTATCTGTTGTTTTATCCAAAGGTGTATCCAATAATTTTTCAATTCATATTCTATTATATGGAACTAGTTGTATATTTGCCTGTTTATAGCTCTTTCGAATTTTCTAAATAAACATGGGTGAAAAGTAAAGCTTTTATATATTTTTTTAGAGTTTTTTTTCAAAGCTCTGATTTGCTTAAGTTTTTTGGTATGTATTTTTGTTCTTTTAAATATATTTGAAATTAGTGTGGTTCAAAGCCATTAGCTTATACTACATACACTATATATTTCTATTCTTTCCCAAATTCTGTTTTTGACATAGGAATTTTAATTACTTTGTGTATTAAGCTATGAAATACTGCGTGTTCGTCTATCATTGGATTGTATGAGCTATGTGAAATTATGTCGTGATGTAACTTGATTTCAATAACTGACGGTTGGCATCACAGCTACATTTAATTTTGGTGAGGGAAGCTTGTTAGGGCGGTTTTGTCGGCGTCAGCAATCATGTTAGGAGATGTCTGTGACTGTCATGATTTTGGTTTTATCCCTTCCTCCCAGAGGTTCAGCAGGTACAATAGGAGATATCCTATGTCCGTGACTGGCGTGATCCCTTCCTTCCAGAGGTTCAGCAGGTACAGTAGGAGATATCCTATGTCCGTGACTGGCGTGATCCCTTCCTCCCAGAGGTTCAGCAGGTACAGTAGGAGATATCCTATGTCCGTGACTGGCGTGATCCCTTCCTTCCAGAGGTTCAGCAGGTACAGTAGGAGATATCCTATGTCCGTGACTGGCGTGATCCCTTCCTTCCAGAGGTTCAGCAGGTACAGTAGGAGATATCCTATGTCCGTGACTGGCGTGATCCCTTCCTTCCAGAGGTTCAGCAGGTACAATAGGAGATATCCTATGTCCGTGACTGGCGTGATCCCTTCCTCCCAGAGGTTCAGCAGGTACAATAGGAGATATCCTATGTCCGTGACTGGCGTGATCCCTTCCTTCCAGAGGCTCAGCAGGTACAATAGGAGATATCCTATGTCCGTGACTGGCGTGATCCCTTCCTCCCAGAGGTTCAGCAGGTACAGTAGGAGATATCCTATGTCCGTGACTGGCGTGATCCCTTCCTGCCAGAGGCTCAGCAGGTACAGTAGGAGATATCCTATGTCCGTGACTGGCGTGATCCTTTCCTCCCAGAGGTTCATCAGGTACAGTAGGAGATATCCTATGTCCTACCCGTCTTAATTGACCTCCCATATGCTACCTTGTCCAAAGTGATCTCTTTTATGTTACCTTGACTAAATTGATCTCTTTTATGTTACCTTGTCCAAATTGATCTCTTTTATGTTACCTTGTCTAAATTGATCTCTTATGTGCTGCCTTGTCCAAATTGATCTCCTATGTGCTGCCTTGTTCAAATTGATCTCCTATGTGCTACCTTGTTCAAATTGATTTCCTATGTGCCATTTTATCCAAATTGATTTCCTATGTGCCACTTTATCCAAATTGATCTCCTATGTGTTCCTTGTCCTAATTGGTCTCATATGTCCTATCGCATCTTAATTGATCTGCTATGTGCTACCTTATGCAAATTGATCTCCTATATGCTACCTTATCCAAATTGATCTCTTATGTGCTACCTTATCCAAATTGATCTCCTATGTGCTACCTTATCCAAATTGATCTCCTATATGCTACCTTATCCAAATTGATCTCCTATGTGCTACCTTATGCAAATTGATCTCCTATGTGCTGCCTTGTCCAAATTGATCTCCTATGTGCTGCCTTGTCCAAATTGATCTCCTATGTGCTACCTTGTTCAAATTGATCTCCTATGTGCTACCTTATGCAAATTGATCTCCTATGTGCTGCCTTGTCCAAATTGATCTCCTATGTGCTGCCTTGTTCAAATTGATCTCCTAAGTGCTACTTATGCAAATTGATCTCTTATGTGCTACCTTATCCAAATTGATCTCCTATGTGCTACCTTACCCAAATTGATCTCCTATATGCTACCTTATCCAAATTGATCTCCTATGTGCTACCTTATGCAAATTGATCTCCTATGTGCTACCGCATCCAAATTGATCTCCTATGTGCTACCTTATGCAAATTGATCTCCTATATGCTACCTTATCCAAATTGATCTCCTATATGCTACCTTATCCAAATTGATCTCTTATGTGCTACCTTATCCAAATTGATCTCCTATGTGCTACCTTATGCAAATTGATCTCCTATGTGCTGCCTTGTCCAAATTGATCTCCTATGTGCTGCCTTGTCCAAATTGATCTCCTATGTGCTACCTTGTTCAAATTGATTTCCTATGTGCTATTTTATCCAAATGGATCTCCTATGTGTTCCTTGTCCTAATTGGTCTCGTATGTCCTATCGCATCTTAATTGATCTGCTATGTGCTACCGCATCCAAATTGAGCTCCTATGTTCTACCTCATCCAAACTGTTATACTATATGCTACCGTGTCCAAATTTACCTAATATGTTCTACTGTACCCAAATTCACTTCCTTTGTATCAACATGCCCAAATTAACCTCATATGTGGTTACCGTGTTCAAATCCTGCACCTCTGCAAATAACCTACTCTAATATACTGTTAACGGTATAACGTAAACACATTTCATAACCCATTTTAATACATTTTAATATTTTTGCAGTAATGAATATTAAAAGAAAGGAATACATATCAACGCTAAAAGACATTTTGAGCATTAAATTAAGTTTAAAAGCTGTGGATTTAAATAACGACAATTCCTAGTCTTAATAACAGTGTTTTGAAGTAATAACATGTGAACAACGAATGCACCACTCATGTAATAAGCTCAAGTAAGAGGATGGAGATGAACTAATTGGAAGGGAAGTAGCAACAAGGAGCAAAAAGCCCACTCCAGTGGAACTTTTCCTGCCATAAATCCCTCTTGGTGGAACCCAGTTGTACGATTAAATAGTTTAGACAAGATGTCGAGTGTAAGGCGTCTATGACACAATTTCGAACATTAATTTTTAACAGCGGAGTTTACCTACTGATAGCCTTAAAGTTCAGCAAATACTGGAGTGCATTCTTAACCGTAAACCATTCTCGTGGTTATTTGTAACAACACCCTTAACTACTTTTTTTCTTAAAGCTGTCTTTTTACAAATGTTGGTGAAGAAAACATATTTTTATTCAAATTAAGAGTGGATTAAAACTTTAGAAATTATACATGTATAAAGTAAAATTTGCATCAATTTAAGAAATTGCCTCATAGAAATTGATATAACATAGCTCCATAGCACGGCAACTTACGGGAACCTTGCCCTACCGCCCGGCCGCTGCCTCTCCCATCTCGGTCCACTACAGACGTCATGGGTGGAGCGTAGTATTGGAGGGACAAACGTGGTTAGCGTCTTGTGCCCCCCCGGTCGCTTAATGCGGGCCTCATGATCTGGAGCCGCTACTTCTCCATCAAATAGCTCCTCAATTAGCCCCCCCCCAGGGACCTTACGAGGCTGAGTGCACCCCAGGCCAGGTCTCCCAGCAGGGGGAAAATCCCCACGCCGGTACTGATTGAACCCAGGACTCCCGCTTGGTAAGAAATAGATATAAAAGCTCAAAAATCATATATATTTCATGTTACTTCTTGTTAACATTTATTTTGCAAAACATTTACCTTTCCACTATTGAAAGAGGTGTCGCTGCGGTAAAGCTTATGACTCGCATTGAGGAGGTCGCGGGTTTGATCCTTATACACTAAGCACCCTAACTTGGGCTTTTTCGTTTTACTGAAGTTGGGCTGTATCTTCTCCACGAATTGCTTATGCAAATACTGCTGGTATATGGGAAACATACTGTAAATGTTTTTGTTTTGTTTTTTCTTTGTTTTTTGTGGGATAATAGAAAAGAATAGACACTGAGCCAAAAGTAACACGGCGTGTAGATTCGTTGTAATACTTTTAGACATCAGAAAGTTAGGTTGGGTTTAAATATAGTGGATGTTAAAAAATAACGACTGCCTATAGAAATAGGATGATACTAAACGCGCCGAAGTAAAGCCATTCCGCTACAGTTTCAGGAAGAAGCGTATACATTTTAAGCAAGGAAGGTAAGATACACGAGATGGAGTAACAGTCTACCGAGAACGTGAGACGCAGAAACTTAAGTTTACTGTTAACCTTAACTTCATGCAATTTTAAACAACGCACGATGTAAAGATAATAATGTTGTAATACAGTTTTAGCTATACGCTTTAAGGGAACAGTAAAATAAAAATCCCAAATTCCATATTTTCAAAGCTAAAGCTTTCATTTTCTGTATATTTATTGCATTTGTTGATTAAAGTATCGATTAAATTCATTAATTCCAAATAGTTTCTGCTTTGTTAATTTTTAATACAAATTTTAATTGTTTGATATAAAATGATACTTGTTGAGTATTTTCATGTTTCAAGTATAATACTCGGTAGAAGTTTTGTAGGAATATATATATATATATATATATATATATACATACATATAACATCAGGTCTAGAGTTTGCTGTATAATGTAAGTAAAAGCTACAATAATTTATTGTATCTGTCATTTTTATTTCTAATCGTGTATTTTTAATATTTATTGCTACATAAATACTCAAATAACTGATTCTCATCAAAACCTAAACCAAATTATAAAACAAAGGTTCTAAGGAGCTCGAGTCCTAAATTTCATTACATTCTGGTCAAAATTGAGGGAGTTTTATGCAAAGAAAACGTAGTTTTGAGAAAGGAAGAAAATAAAGTTTGAGCTCTCTGTGGTTTGTGCGACCGGTTATACATTTAAAAAGGATGGAGGGTAAATAATTATACCACTTTAAATAGAGAGGTAAACAATGCTTTTTAATAATAAAAATTAAAAACCACAAATTTGGCAGAACATTTTGGATTTTCGGCTGACTATCAACTATCCCCTTAAAGAAATTAAGTGTCAGATAATTGGTACAATTTTCAATACCATTTGCTACATAAAATTCAATGCTGAACTCACATGTGTTACTATCAAACATGCCTACTTAGAGATATTTCACGCACCTAAAACAAAATTCAGTTAGCAGGCGATGCTTAAATAAGACAACACAAAGCCGAAGAAAAACTATCGAAGTCTGGCGTAGCAAAAGCCTTTAATTAAACATGTCCTCTTTAAGAGTAACACTTATAAGTATTGCGTTCCTTTTGTTTTAAATTGCATGATACACTTAAAGGTTTTTCTCTGGGTATACGTTTACATGGAAGTCATATTTATAGACTTGTCTAAAATGTTCTATGTTTTAGTTGAATGATATGTGTGTGAGCAATAGACCGCAGTCAAGGGTTTGCGACATAGAGCGCATGTTTTACAATTCTTACCTAAAAGTTTACAAGATAATTCGACTTCTCTAGATAGAAGCTCTGATTCTGGCTTCTTTATAATTTTCTCTATACGTACTTTGTACATAGTGTATAGAGAAGGTATTATATTGCGCCCAAAAATTAGATACCGTGATTTCACCGAAGATATATGTTTTGAGACTCTCCGAATAAAACAAAAAGAAACGTTTTTACAAATATGTCCATGTGTGTCTGCCTGTCTGTCTGTGTATGCATGTGTGTATGTGTCTTTGGGCAGCATAGCTCAAAAACGAAAAGTCTGTTAAACTTGGTATTTAAGTTTGGTATCTTCTAAGGATGCGACAGGAAGATTTTCAAGAAAATCCCCTCACCCCAAAATATATTTAAATGGAAAAAAATTCAAAAGTTTTCATTTTTTTAAAAATGGTTCTAAGGATTTTGATTAAAATCTTGTATATTTAAGATATTTACTTGACAAATAAAATGTATATCTTGACTTTTTTAGGAGTAGTATCTGAAGATTACTTTATTCTCGATGAATTTTACAGAATTTTGCACAACTGATAAACCGTAAGAGATGGACAAAAACTTACCACTCAAAAATGTAGAGCACATTAAAACACACAATTTATGTTACATGCTTTGTTTTTGTGGGGCTAATCTTTTTTCAGATATTCCTTGTTTTTGGTTTCTGATATAAAAAGGTATACTTTTCTCATACAGGAATTGTTAACTCCTGTCCATAAAAACAAAGAAACTTCAGTCACATAGCAACCCGCTTTTGACTATCACTTATTTGCCTTCTACTTGCATGAAAGCAAGTAATAACTCTGTTTCTGCTAAGTTTTTCTCGACTAACATGAAGTAAACAGAAGCATAAGCTTTTTAACCATAATTTGTTGCAGAGATATAGAGTAAGTCATGTGAATGGAACACATCAATTTGTTTTGGTCATTGTACATGAAGCTCTATTGCTTTCCTTCTATTCAAGGGAAGCTATCCGTCCAATCCAATTCCAACTCCTGTCTTCTTATCTGTGGTTTTACTTATTTTTCTGTGCATTCTTCATGAACCTCAGACTGCGCTTTAAAGTAAGATAAGCTATAATGGTACTAGGAATTTCAGTCCGCAATTCTGACTCTCTCTATCTAGTACACAAGAATAACCTCTGTCTCAATTATACATTACATGATACCCACAAGGATCATTGTTATTCTAAAAATAATCTGGTGTGTTCCACTCACTTGAATTTCTCTACATCTCTGCAACAAATTATGGTTAAAAATCTTATGCTTCCATTTACTTCATGCTAATCGAGAAAACATTAGCAGAAATAGTCTTGTTACCTGCTTTCTTGTAAGTAGAAGCGAAATTAGGGAGTACCACAGGTTAAAGTGATAGTCAAAAGCTGGTTGCTATGTGACTGAACTTCCTTTGTTTGTATGGATAGTAACTGACAAAGTTTTGTGTGATTAAGTATACGTTTTTTAAAGCTGAAACCAAAAACAAGGAATATCTAGTAAAACGATTAACTCCACGAAAAAAAATGCATATAACATAAATTGTGTTTTAAAGTGTTCTACATTTTTTGTGAGGTAAGCAACAGCAGGTCCAACTCTTACGGTATAGCAGTTATGCAAAATTCCGTAAAATTCATCCAGAATAAAGAAGTCTTCAGAGGCCATTCCCAGAAACTCAAAATATACATTTTATTTGTCAGGTAAATACCTTTGTTACATGATACTTTAATCAAAATCCTTAGAGCCATTTTTGAGAAAATCAAAATTTACGAAAAATTTTCCATGTAAAGGGTAGTTTGGGATGGGGGGATTTTCCTGAAAATCTTCGTGTCGCATCCTTGGAAGATAGCAAACTTAAATACCAACTGGAATTCAACGGTCATTTCATTTTTGAGCTATGCTGTCCACAAACACACACAGACACACACACACACACACGCATACATACACGGACCTTGTTCTGAAAATGCTCTTTTTTGGATTCAGGGTGACCCAAAACATGTATTTCCGGTGAAATCTCGGTATCGAATTTTGGGTGGAATACAATACCTTCTCTATACACTATGTACATAGTACGTGTAGAGAAAGTAAAAATATAGCTTACTACAGAAACTAGGCATTGGCTAAGGAAACGATGGGAAAACAATTTACTTAAGCCGCACTGTGGTCGAGTGGTTAGAGCACTCAGCGCTCACCTAGACTGCCCGTTTTTCGATCACAAACGACCGCATTCGAGAATTGTGGTGGACAAAGCGGCGCAGGAACGGTTTTCTACGGGTTATTAGGTTTCTACCGGCATCACAAGCCACCGGTGCTCCATCTTCATCCATGTATCATCATTGTCATTGTGGGCGGTGCCATAAGTAATAAAAGCGGACGTTAAACACTATAAAAAAACAATTAAACCAATTATTTGTGAAAGTGTGTAGGTTTTGCGTCTGTGATTGACACACAAATCAAATCCCTATTTACATTACTTTTACTATACGAGGGCCGTTTTTTTTTCAACTTCCGATAGTGTATAAATAAAAGACAAGTTCATAGAAAACAATTATTTTACTAACAAAAGTTTTGTACACTTATAGTTGCTTTTCAACAAAATCACCGAAAAGATTGAGACATGTATCGTATCTGTGCACAAGCTTTGTAATACCCGCTTAAAAAATGTTGCCGCCAGTGATTTCAAATGAGCTGAAAGTCGCTGGGTGCCAGGTCAGGACTGTACGGTGGATGATCGAAAATGTCCCATTGAAATTGTTCAAGGAGCCGATGGGTTGTGCAAGCAGTGTGTGGACGAGCGTTGTCATAGATCAGCACAATTACTGAAGTCAGTATTCCTCTTCGTTTGTTTTGAATGTCTCTCCGCAAACGTCGTAAAGTATTTTCAGAAGAAGGCGCTGTGTGTGTGTGTCAAAAACGAAAAGGTATTTATGTTCGTTATCTTCCAAGGATACGACACGAAGATCTTCATGAAAATCCCCGCACCCCTAACTACCCTTTACATGAAAAAAGTTGCCAAATTTTTGTTTTCTTAAAAATATCTCTAACGATTTTCATTAAAATACCACATTTTAAAGTCATTTTCCATGATAAATAAAATGTTTATCTTGAATTTTGTGGGAATAGATTTTGAAGTTATGTTTATTCTGGATGGATTTTGCTGTATTTTGCATAACTGGTAAACAGTAAGAGATAGACGAAAACTTACGATTCAAAAGTGTATATCTCGTTAAATTACACAATTAGTGTCGTATACATTTTTTTCTTGCAGTTTACCTTTTTCTAGATTTCCGCAATATCAATTTCAGGTTTAACATTTTTAGACTTTTCTCAGACAGGAAGTGTCAGTTTTTCTTTTGTTCTATTCCAGGCCAAGTAAACACGAGATTTACAATGGCAGTCAAATAACGACAGTTTTAAAAACATTTGAGTGTCACTTTAGCGTAGTGCATTCCTTTAGTTCCCTTCTATTTATAAGGAACTAAAGCATTCTGCTAAGGCTTATCTCGATTTGTGTGATGTAGAAAGAAGAGCTTTTGTAAGAAGTTTATTTGTAGAGCAGCTAGAAAAATGCATGAGAGTGTAATACATCAAATCCGTGTGTGTTTCTCTAAGCGTGGGTGTGTTTTGGGCAGCACAGTTCATTAAAGAAAACACCGTTCAACACCAAATTGGGTATTTAAGTTTAGTATCTTCCATGGATACGATATGAAGATTTTCAAGAAAATCCCTCCATCCTAAACTACCCTTTAGATGAAACAATTATATACATATATATACATATATATGGAATACTATAATAATAATAATAATAATAATAATAATAATAATAATAATAATAATAATAATATTAATCACATGACAATAATTATGACAATAACGATTATCACAATAGTAATGATAAAAATAACAATAATAATGTTGTTGTTGTTAGGAGTCTTCAATCCTTGGATTGGTTTGCAGCGACTCTCCATTCAGAACTTCTCTCTGCTTTCCGTTGGAGTTCTTCATATTTACTGCATTTCATATCTTCCATAACTTGTTTTATATATAGTGATCTTGCTCTTTCTTTACCACTTCTATCATACCTTCTATTATAATATTCAGTGTGCTCTGATGTCTTAATAAATGGCCTATTAATTTTGTTCTTCTTCTTTTAATTTGGTTCCAAATTCGTTTTTCCGCTTCTGCTCTTTTATATACCTATTCATTTTTAATTTTGTCATTCCATTTAATTTTTAGCATTTTCCTATAGTACCATGTTTCAAATGCTTCTATTCTCTTTCTTTCTGCTTTTAAAGTTGTCCAAGTTTCACATCCATATAACATAATACCCCATACATGTGTTTGTAATAAATTCTTCCTGGTTTCAAGGCTAATACTGTTTGAAGTAAATAGCTGGTACTTTTTATTAAAAGCAAGTTTTGCGTGTTGTATTCTACTGGTTATTTCTGTTTTGCTCCTTCCATCAGCTGTCATTTTGCTTCCTAGATATTGAAATATTTCGGTTTCTTCTAATAGTTGTCCATTTAGTTTAATTTTTGTGTTACTATTCCCTTTCCTCCTGCAATTCATAATTTTTGTTTTTGATTTATTAAAGTTTAAGTTGTAGTTTTTCCTTAATGTATTTTCTAATTTGTTTCTGAATGTTTCTAAATCTTTCTTGTTCTCCATTAATATTGCAATATCATCTGCAATGCGGAGCATATTGATTTTTATCCCCTGTATCTTTATTCCAGTGTCTATTTCTTCCGTGATTTCATTTAGTGCACTCTGTATGTATGCATTAAACAGTATTGGGGATAGTGCACATCCTTGTCTCACTCCTTTTCTTATATGGACTATTTCTTGGTTTCTCCCACAGTTTATAATTGCTTTTTCATTTTTATATAGATTCCATATAACCCTAAAATCTCTAAATTTAATTCCCAGGTTTCTAAGCACTCCAAACATTTTGATCCAATCCACATTATCAAATGCTTTCTCTATATCTATGAAAGCAATATATGTTTTTATTCTTGCTTAACCTTTCTTCCAGTATTAGTCTCATTGCTAATATTGCTTCTCGTGTGCCTGTGTTCTTCCTAAATCCAAATTGATCATCTGTTATGTATGTATCTATTTTCTTTTTTATTCTATTATATATTATTTTTGTTAATATTTTGGATGCATGCGACATTAAACTTAGTGTACGGTATTGTTCACATTTTTCAGCATTTGCTTTTTTTTGGGATTGGTATAATTTTACACATTTTAAAATATTCTGGTAATAATGATCACGATAATAATAATAATAATAATAATAATAATAATAATGATAATTATAATAATCACGATAATAGTGGTGATAATAATAATGACGATACATAATAATAATGCTAATAATGATGATACCTAATAATAATGATAATAATAATAATTATTATTATAATGATGATAATGATGATGATACTAATTATGATAATAATAATATTCATAACAATCATGAGAATGATAATAAGAATGATAAAAATAATAATAACAATAATAGTAATAATAATTAATAATAATAATGATAATAACAATGATGATAATAATAATAACAATAATAATAGTAATTATATTATTATTTTATAGGTACAAGTGATACTGCAAACTAAAATAAACAATAAGATAACGTTATTATTTATGCTACATTGTATGTACACATTATTTTAATTTACGTTATGCTTACCTTACATGGGACTTTCTCCATACCCCAAAACGTTCCGGAAAACATCAGGTGCGTGGTCTTTCGACGACACGTTGTGCCTGGAAACACCCCTCGGCTCTTAAACGCATCAATTGAACTACTGATGGCCTCGCGAACTTATCAGAGTAAAACCAGAAGGAAAAGCATGCAGGTAGCAGTACTGCTCAGTGAAAATTCGCTGGTACGTGCACTTCCCCTTTGAACATTGTTGATGTGGCAACCTTTATTGCATTAACGTGTGCGGAAACATAAAACTAAAGAGGACAAGACAAATGTGGGAAAGAAATTCCAGACAGGAATAGGCCGCCTCTGTTCTGTGTGGGGATAGCACGCCGGCCTTACATTCAAGAGATCCCGATTCGAATCTTCGTTAAGATAAGTCACTCGGGTAAGTATTTTTTTCTGAGGGTGTCCCTTAAACTGAGGACACCAATGTCCAGAAACTCTAAATTTCATATACCCCTGGGATAATTTTTCTATAATTTCATAGATTCTATCCATATGGCTAACCTGATTAAAGGACGTCCAACGAACAACAGAGATATTTTTGTTTTCAACGTATTTTTACTATAAACTTTGTAGCTTAAGCTATTACATCAATAAGGTAATACTCCTTGCAAGTTAGCAGTTTTATGCCCCCAACTACGGTTTTTGGCTCTTTCAAGAATTTGATGTACTTAATAATTCCTTTCAAAGCCTTTGCATTATTAATGGAAAACCAATGTTTTGTTTTTTCCTAAAAGTTGAATTTTGAACAAAAATTATTATTTTTGGGAGGAAGGGCCTTTGTTTTATTTTATTTAATTCACCCTCACTAACCAATCCAATTAACAAAATAAATGTAAGGCCTCACTAAAAGCTTGTAAAATGTCTACAAATCCTACTTTATTAGGACATTTACGAAGATGAACATATCCCAATATCCTCCGTAAATCCAAAGTTATTTTTGAGAATTTCTTTCTCTGCAGTCATGTCGAGCGTCTACGTCGAGCCAAAGCTCCGCTCTTTACTATGGAAGTAAATCTCCGTGGTTCTATCCATTAGGGTAATATCTGAGTCACGTCACTAAAGGGTTCCTCCCTGCGGCGTGCGATTAAACTAAGACAGAAGTGGATAGACCCTTATGCACTTCAAACCCAAGAGAACTGTCAAAAAACGTTGGTCGGACCGACAGCTGTTACATTTGTTGCGACTACAACTATATTACATCAGCGAAAAATACTCGCATGCACAGCACCAAACCGAGTTACGTTCTCCTAGGAGACGGTTCCATCCAGCTGACTTCGTTGGAAGTAGGCGGAGCTGCTGCGCAGTACCGGACACTCCTGAGCTAGCGAGAGAGTGTGCAGCCAGTCTTCATCGAGAGCAAACCTCAAGTGATCGCATATCCTGGGCCGTGTTGAGTAAGTCTGGTGCGAGCAATTTTTGGATACCAAAATTCTTACCTATCTTTGGGTACGCTGTGTAATGTATTTGGTGAGAAACTAGTTTGAAGGCAGCGCATCTAGGAACATAGTCTTACACTGTGCAAACATTAATTGTTTTAGCTGTCTTCAATTCTTTAAATAATGTGGGGCTTTATGCTTTGTGAAACCGCTGTAAGTTGTTTATTATCTAAAGTACAAAATTTTGAACCTGTGTTATGTATTTAACTTAGAAACGGTTTAAATATTTTGTAGAAGCCTTTCATTGCTACTCGAATACTGCCTCTGGCAATAATCTGTATGTACATTCCACATAACTTCGTCCACGCTTAGGCTTAGCATAACACAACAAACTTGTCTATTACATATTGAGGCTTGCAGTACCCGAAGACACCAAGGTGACTCACAGCCCCTCTAAGCATCACTACCTTGTTTCCTAGGGTCTCGGAAACCACTACCCTACGGAGCCAACCCCATCCAAACAGCTCCCCTTCGGGAGGGGCTCAAATGTTTGGCCCAAGGCATTCTAATAATGCAAGTACAACGTGTGCTC
The DNA here is from genome assembly GCA_030762935.1 of Hymenopus coronatus. Taxonomy (NCBI): domain Eukaryota; kingdom Metazoa; phylum Arthropoda; class Insecta; order Mantodea; family Hymenopodidae; genus Hymenopus; species Hymenopus coronatus. The sequence continues at coordinate 9,477,417 of CM060889.1, read as the reverse complement.
GGGGTCTAGAGTATTTCCTTATTCCTCTTGTACTTACAAAGAAATATTTAATACAATTCTGCTGCCAATATAATTCTCGATTTGTATGAGATATTGAAAATTAATGTTTTGTATTTTTTTTTTTTTTTTTTGTTGGTTAGCTACTATGATAAATAGTATACTGAATTTATTATCAGGGAAAAGTGTTATATTACTTTTTTTCACTGTTTTGAAATTTTCAAGTCCCCAAGAATGGAAAGTGGCTTTTTTGAACATTTCATTTTTCTTTCTTTAATATTCCTGGATATTCTGAAATATTACTTTTTCTAGAAATATGTCTATCAATCTGACCACACATCTAGCTCATCACTGTTATTATCATGTTGCTGAAAAGGTTAAAATGCGCTGCATCAAAGGCTCCAATAATACTGTAAATATCAGTCTCGCAGAAAGCAACGTTGTCACGTTTTCTCCAACTAAACTCGTGTTATATGCATGTATATTTATTTATTGGAGCACCAAATGAATGATAACATTAGCAAAGTTCCAATTTAAGTGAAACGAGAGTATTACACAGTGCTAATAATATCTAACCACATTTTCTACTTATATTTCTCAGTGTTTTCACGTTCCTCGCTGTCACTCACATGTATCACAAATGGAACATGGTCGTATGAAACATCCCGCATTGACATTTTCGCTCTTGTAGCATGGCGTGTGGAACACATCTTTCCCACACATTCGAATCTATATCCAGTACACATTCTCTCAGCACTTATGACCCTATATCGGCCCAGTGGTGATAACCTGAGGACTTCATGACCATGATGTTTTGCCATTTCGTCTATTACATACACTTTCTGTATCTTGGCTTCCGAATTTTCTCCAAAAGCACGGTTTTTATATAAACTGAACTGAGCAACTGTAAATTACATTCTTCCATATATTTAAATATTTCGTCTTTTCTGCAGGACATTTTATAATCACACGCCTCTTGTTTAATGGTTCCCTATCCCTACAAACTATATCACAGGTCAAAGTATCAACCTTCTACAATTTTGGTTTCCTTTTGCTCTTTTTTGGTGTATCAATGTAGGTTGCTTCCCTATTTTATTGGCTAGCATGTACTGAAACACATTGTCTGTTGGGACTGTTTAGTTAGTGTTCCTAAAGGCGGCTTTTTCCTTTTCCTTCATGTGCTGCCCCACTAGCGACACTATAAGTAGAAGCAGCACTAACACCAACACCAGTAGTGATATGACTACGAGAAAACCTAGCGGTTTATCGACACTATTACTATTATTTCTAGTATCAAAGCTAGATACGTCCCAAGGCTTCTACATATTTAAAAATACGCAGTAAAGACCACTTGCACCCGTGAAGTTCATCTGAATGAGAAAGAAAACAGCAAAGACTTTCTCTCCGCGTATAGCTAATGTCTATCTGACATTTGAGATTTCAGTCTGAAGTGAGGTGTTCATTGGTGCACTGCAAAATATCAGCGACTTCCGGGAATAGTCGGTACGATATCGTGAGTGTTAACAATTTTTATTAGAACGATTACATCTCAGACTGAACTGCAATTTATATTTGAGGTGCATAAAAACAAAAACACCCGTATTTGGGTCTTCTCTTCTATACGTTTGGAAGGAGAAATTATAACGTTTTAAGTTAAAATGGATGCCTCTAGGCTTCTCTTCATTCAACGATGAAATTTAGAATATTACCGTTTCTGTTCATGTCATAATTTTATTTATATCATATACTATGCCAAGCGCAGTTAATGACTAAGCTTACTCTGAAGTTACAAGTCTCTTTACACAAGTGCACCAAATATAACTTCTTACCAAGATTTTAAGTTGTGAAGACACAATTGGCCACGACCTTTATTTTTTACCTGTTATTTTCTTCCAAAAATAGCTGAAAAGATAAAAATTGTATGTAAATATATTGTATTAATAAATTTGTAAGCTCCATTGTTTAATATTTCACAAAAACTGATATGTACAATTAAAAATATTTTATTAGTGTATCGTTTTCTTTTGTAATTTTCTTTCAGTCTTGTTCATCCGAAATAGAAAGCTGAGTCATGAGTATTTCTACTTTCCATTTGACTGAAAACTATTTAAATATAAATTAAAGTATTATTTTAACTTATTTAAATATTATTGATTAATTATTTCTTCTGGTTCTATATGAGAATCCCAGCTCGAACTATGACTTCAGTGTGACATCGACGTTTCTGAAGCTATTTCAGCTTTGCTGTCCACCAAAGAGAGAGAGAGAGAGAGAGAGAGACAGAGAGAGAGACAGAGAGTTACTCACAAGGACACAGTAGACTGAGAGAAAGTTATTGTGTGGCTAAATAAAATGTAATGTAAGCCAAGCACCTTGGCGCTTGTTCAGTGACGTAATTGGTCTCACCTACTCTTCTGTTGGATTCCGAGATTTGTGTTTGCAAATGTTTGCGAATACACAAATACTTCGACTCAGACGAGCAGGGTTGGAACAACCTAATCTGATCCAAGCATGAGTAAAACTAAAAGCAGAAATAAGTTTTATGAATCAAATAGGATAAAAACTAATTAAAACAATTACAGAACAATGTGCAGAGATTTAATACTTAAATCAACCACATTACTACCATTATAATTTTCATGAGAGTTTCTCCTAACGTCTGTGCATTTTAGCTCTTCCCCTCCACCTCCCCACTCAACCTTATCTGCAAGTAATTAATATTGCTATGTTGCTATGTAAGTACCTATGTTACAAAATAGATGATGTTGCTAGAAATTTAGTGTTACAATCGTATACATTTGTTACACATGGACAAAAATATTTTTTACTGACTCGTATGTTAATTTGGATTTGCTAAACTAGACAAGTATCAGTATCGTACTTGCAAGGAGATAAAACGGAAACTAAATGCAAGTAATCCTGACCTCTCTCCAGTTTTGATAACAGATATTGGCTCAACCATTTTAATTATGGTGAAACATTTGTTTTTGACGAATCCAAAAAATATGCTCTGCAGAGACACTACATAGGAAATTATTCATATGATTCTCACTGATCGGCCTGCGAAAGTTTGCGATATAGCAGAGGCCATAAAAGTGTCGACAGAAATGGGAAATCATATTTTATTACTAGCACTACCACCACCACCACCACCACCACCACCACCACCACCACCACCACCTCCACCACCACCACCACCACGACCACCACCACCACTATGACCACGACGACGACGACGTCCACCACTACCACCACCACCACCACGACCACCACCATCACCACGACCACCACCACGACCACCACCACCACTATGACCACGACGACGACGACGTCCACCACTACCACCACCACCACCACGACCACCACCATCACCACGACCACCACCACCAACACCACCACCACGACCATCACCACTACCACCACCACCAACACCACCACCACTACCACCAAAAGCACCACCACGACCATGACCGCCACCTCGACCACCACCACCACTATGACCACGACGACGACGTCCACCACTACCACCACCACCACCACGACCACCACCATCACCACGACCACCACCACCAACACCACCACCACGACCATCACCACTACCACCACCACCAACACCACCACCACTACCACCAAAAGCACCACCACGACCATGACCGCCACCTCGACCACTACGACTACTACTACTACTCCTACTACTATTAGTACTCGCACTACTATTATTACTACTACAACTATTGCTACAAATACTACTACTACTCCTACTACTATTAGTACTCGTACTACTATTATTACTATTACAACTATTGCTACAGCTACTACTACTACTACTACTACTATTATTAGTACTCGAACTACTATTATTACTACTACAACTATTGCTACAACTAATACTACTACTACTACTACTACTATTAGTACTCGAACTACTATTATTACTACTACAACTATTGCTACAACAACTACTACTACTACTACTACTACTATTATTACTCGAACTACTATTATTACTACTACAACTATTGCTACAACTACTACTACTACTACTACTACTACTACTACTATTAATACTCGAACTACTATTATTACTACTACAACTATTGCTACAACTACTACCACTACGACTACTATTAGTACACGAACTACTATTATTACTACTACAACTATTACTACAACTACTACTACTACTACTACTACTACTACTATTAGTACTCGAACTACTATTATTACTACTACAACTATTGCTACAACTACTACTACTACTCCTACTACTATTAGTACTCGTACTACTATTATTACTACTACACTTATTGCTACAACTACTACTGCTACTACTACTCCTACTACTATTAGTACTCGTACTACAGTTATTACTACTACAACTATTGCTACAACTACTACTATTACTACTACTATTAGTACTCGAACTACTACTATTACTACTACAACTATTGCTACAACTACTACTACTCCTACTACTATTAGTACTCGAACTACTACTATTACTACTACAACTATTGCTACAACTACTACTATTACTACTACTATTAGTACTCGAACTACTACTATTACTACTACAACTATTGCTACAACTACTACTATTACTACTACTATTAGTACTCGAACTACTACTATTACTACTACAACTATTGCTACAACTACTACTATTACTACTACTATTAGTACTCGAACTACTACTATTACTACTACAACTATTGCTACAACTACTACTACTCCTACTACTATTAGTACTCGTAATACTATTATTACTAGTACAACTATTGCTACAACTACTACTATTACTACTACTATTAGTACTCGTACTACTATTATTACTACTACAACTATTGCTACAACTACTACTCCTACTACTATTAGTACTCGTAATACTATTATTACTACTACAACTATTGCTACAACTACTACTCCTACTACTATTAGTACTCGTACTACTATTATTACTACTACAACTATTGCTACTACTACTACTCCTACTACTATTAGTACTCGTAATACTATTATTACTACTACTACTACTACTACTCCTACTACTATTAGTACTCGTACTACTATTATTACTACTACAACTATTGCTACAACTACTACTCCTACTACTATTAGTACTCGAACTACTATTATTACTACTACAACTATTGCTACAACTACTACTACTACTCCTACTACTAATAGTACTGGTACTACTATTATTACTACTACAACTATTGCTACAACTACTACTACTACTACTACTACTACTACTACTCCTACTACTATTAGTACTCGTACTACTATTATTACTACTACTACTACTCCCACTACTATTAGTACTCGTACTACTATTATTACTACTACAACTATTGCTACAACTACTACTACTACTCCTACTACTAATAGTACTGGTACTACTATTATTACTACTACAACTATTGCTACAACTACTACTACTACTACTACTACTACTACTACTCCTACTACTATTAGTACTCGTACTACTATTATTACTACTACAACTATTGCTACAAATACTACTACTACTCCCACTACTATTAGTACTCGTACTACTATTATTACTACTACAACTATTGCTACAACTACTACTACTACTACTACTACTACTACTACTATTAGTACTCGTACTACTATTATTACTACTACAACTATTGCTACAATTACTACTACTACTCCTACTACTATTAGTACTCGTACTACTATTATTACTACTACAACTATTGCTACAAATACTACTACTGCTACTACTATTAGTACCCGTACTACTATTATTACTACTACAACTATTGCTACAAATACTACTACTACTCCTACTACTATTAGTACTCGTACTACTATTATTACTACTACAACTATTGCTACAAATACTACTACTACTCCTACTACTATTAGTACTCGTACTACTATTATTACTACTACAACTATTGCTACAGCTACTACTACTACTACTACTCCTACTACTATTAGTACTCGTAGTACTATTATTACTACTACAACTATTGCTACAAATACTACTACTACTCCTACTACTATTAGTACTCGTACTACTATTATTACTACTACAACTATTGCTACAGCTACTACTACTACTACTATTAGTACTCGTACTACTATTACTACTACTACTACTACTACTACTACTACTACTACTACTACTCCTACTACTATTAGTACTCGAACTACTATTATTACTACTACAACTATTGCTACAACTACTACTACTACTACTCCTACTACTATTAGTACTCCTACTACTATTATTATTACTACAACTATTGCTACAACTACTACTACTACTACTACTACTACTCCTACTACTATTAGTACTCCTACTACTATTATTACTACTACAACTATTGCTACAACTACTACTACTACTACTACACCTACTACTATTAGTACTCCTACTACTATTATTACTACTACAACTATTGCTACAACAACTACTACTACTACTACTCCTACTACTATTAGTACTCCTACTACTATTATTACTACTACTACTACTACTCCTACTACTATTAGTACTCCTACTACTATTATTACTACTACTACTACTCCTACTACTATTAGTACTCCTACTACTATTAGTACTCCTACTACTATTATTACTACTACTACTACACCTACTACTATTAGTACTCCTACTACTATTATTACTACTACAACTATTGCTACAACAACTACTACTACTACTACTCCTACTACTATTAGTACTCCTACTACTATTATCACTACTACTACTACTACTCCTACTACTATTAGTACTCCTACTACTATTATTACTACTACTACTACTCCTACTACTATTAGTACTCCTACTACTATTATTACTACTACAAAAATTGCTACAACTACTACTACTACTACTACTCCTACTACTATTAGTACTCCTACTACTATTATTACTACTACTACTACTACTACTACTACTACTCCTACTACTATTAGTACTCCTACTACTATTATTACTACTACTACTACTATTCCTACTACTATTAGTACTCCTACTACTATTATTACTACTACTACTACTACTATTCCTACTACTATTAGTACTCCTACTACTATTATTACTACTACTACTACTACTACTATTCCTACTACTATTAGTACTCCTACTACTATTATTACTACTACTACTATTCCTACTACTATTAGTACTCCTACTACTATTATTACTACTACTACTACTCCTACAACTATTAGTACTCTTACTACTATTATTACTACTACTACTCCTACTACTACTACTACTACTCCTACTACTAATAGTACTCCTACTACTATTATTACAACTACTACTACTCCTACAACTATTAGTACTCCTACTACTATTATTACTACTACTACTCCTACTACTACTACTACTACAACTACTACTAATAGTACTCCTACTACTATTATTACTACTACTACTACTACTCCTACAACTATTAGTACTCCTACTACTATTATTACTACTACTATTCCTACTACTATTAGTACTCCTACTACTATTATTACTACTACTACTACTACTACTATTCCTACTACTATTAGTACTCCTACTACTATTATTACTACTACTACTATTCCTACTACTATTAGTACTCCTACTACTATTATTACTACTACTACTACTCCTACAACTATTAGTACTCTTACTACTATTATTACTACTACTACTCCTACTACTACTACTACTACTCCTACTACTAATAGTACTCCTACTACTATTATTACTACTACTACTACTCCTACAACTATTAGTACTCCTACTACTATTATTACTACTACTACTCCTACTACTACTACTACTACAACTACTACTAATAGTACTCCTACTACTATTATTACTACTACTACTACTACTCCTACAACTATTAGTACTCCTACTACTATTATTACTACTACTAGTCCTACTACTATTAGTACTCCTACTACTATTATTACTACTACTACTACTACTACTATTCCTACTACTATTAGTACTCCTACTACTATTATTACTACTACTACTATTCCTACTACTATTAGTACTCCTACTACTATTATTACTACTACTACTACTCCTACAACTATTAGTACTCCTACTACTATTATTACTACTACTACTCCTACTACTACTACTCCTACTACTAATAGTACTCCTACTACTATTATTACTACTACTACTACTCCTACAACTATTAGTACTCCTACTACTATTATTACTACTACTACTCCTACTACTACTACTCCTACTACTATTAGTACTCCTACTACTATTATTACTACTACTACTACTACTACTCCTACAACTATTAGTACTCCTACTACTATTATTACTACTACTACTCCTACTACTACTACTACAACTACTACTACTCCTAATACTATTAGTACTCCTACTACTATTACTACTACTACAACTACTACTTACTACTCCTACTACTATTAGTACTCGTACTACTATTATTACTACTACAACTATTGCTACAACTACTACTACTACTACTACTACTACTATTAGTACTCGTACTACTATTATTACTACTACTACTATTACTACTACTACAACTACTACTTACTACTCCTACTACTATTAGTACTCGTACTACTATTATTACTACTACAACTATTGCTACAACTACTACTACTACTACTACTATTAGTACTCGTACTACTATTATTACTACTACAACTATTGCTACAACTACTACTACTACTACTACTCCTACTACTATTAGTACTCGTACTACTATTATTACTACTACAACTATTGCTACAACTACTACTACTACTACTACTATTAGTACTCGTACTACTATTATTACTACTACAACTATTACTACTACTACTACTACTACTACTATTAGTACTCGTACTACTATTATTACCACTACAACTATTGCTACAACTACTACTACTACTACTACTACTACTACTACTCCTACTACTATTAGTACTCGTACTACTATTATTACTACTACAACTATTGCTACAACTACTACTACTACTACTACTACTACTATTAGTACTCGTACTACTATTATTACTACTACAACTATTACTACTACAACTATTACTACTACAACTATTACTACTACTACTACTACTACTACTATTAGTACTCGTACTACTATTATTACTACTACAACTATTGCTACAACTACTACTACTACTACTCCTACTACTATTAGTACTCGTGCTACTATTATTACTACTACAACTATTGCTACAACTACTACTACTACTACTACTACTACTATTAGTACTCGTACTACTATTATTACTACTACAACTATTGCTACAACTACTACTACTACTACTACTACTACTACTACTACTATTAGTACTCGTACTACTATTATTACTACTACAACTATTGCTACAACTACTACTACTCCTACTACTATTATCACTACTACTACCACTACTACTACTATTACTACTCCTACTACAACTTCCACTACAACTACTATTATTGCTTCTCGTACTACTATTACAACTACTGCAACTATTGCTACAACTACTACTACTACTCTTACACTACTACTATTAGTACTCCTACTACTATTATTATTACTACTACTACTACTACTACTACTACTACTACTACTACTACTACTACTACTACTACTGCTGCTGCTGTCTTATAAATGAAGCCAACTAATAACTGCAGGACATTGTGATTTCGTAAGGTATAACAATTTGGTTATTCTGCTTTCAGGAAAAAGTGCTATCGCATGCTATGGTACTCCACCTCGTAATTTCTTGTGGCTGTACTCTTGTCATAACATTTGACAGAATTCATAACAGCGATTGTAATATTTATTGTATAGTTATAGGAGTATTATTACAAGGAATGTTCCCTTGTCAATTATATCCTAAGTGCATATGTACTTGGCGAGTAGTACAATACTATTTATGGTGTTCGAAAGCCGTCTTTATGTTTATCCCTCTGGTTTGCTGTAAGCAGTATTTCTTTATAATATTCAATTTAGACGTTGCTGCATACACTTCGACATATAGTTATATTTATTTTCTCTATATCTGAACATTTTGCACTTAAATGCCGAAAAGCTTTCACTCTCTACTTGTACGCTGTGTGGTCACAGCCACTTAATGGATCTGGTTTTATTGGTCACGGATCTACAATAGCCGAACAATATTTGCCATCAAATATCTGTGGCATTTCTTCGTTTCCATTTCAGCTGCCTTTCTTTAGCATCGATATTAATTAGCTTTTTCCAACGTAATGCTTTAAAGACTTCTTCAACAACATTACTGAAGGGCTGCAAATCTTTTCCGAATTGAAAATACGCGCTAGTTACGGTTTGCTTAGCAATGCTTGGAGAAAACGATAATATTAAATTTCTAAATGTGAAGGCCATCCATTCCAGTCAGCAAATTTCCTTCAAACTTCATGAACCTCAAGGCTTCATGAACGATCTTAGCGAACTTGGACATTCTATATTACACGCTTAATTCATACGTTTTTATAGTTACATATGCAGCAAAGCTCATGTTGCGTCTGTATTGGTTTATCGTTCTGAGGTTCCGATTTTAACACCACAGTAAGTTTATAACGTGTTAAAGAGTTTGGGTGCCCAGATTTCAACTTCAGCTTCCTGACGTTAAGCTGAAACAAAGGTACCTGTACCATTACTCACTAAAGTGCATGGTTACATAAAAATATAATCCAATTGATCAAATGTTTGCATTCGAATTGTTTACTTCTGTAACGAGAATAGCATGGTAAAGATACAAAACATTATTTCTGTGTGAGTTTTTCGATTTTGTCGCTAAAAGAGCCGTTTAGCCACAATTAAAGAATTGGACTCCAGCATATCCTCTGGAAAACTGGTGGTTGTACGCTTGGCACCTTATGTCACATTGTGCCGTAGGAGTAGCGGTAGGTTAGGAATGTTGGCAGTAATACTGTGCCTCAACGTCTTGCACAACAACTGCTTCTGGCAGTGTTTTCAGGAGCGTTAAATGGATTCAAGAACTATATCTGTCTAAATAAAGCAAAGGTATCAAGATGTGTTTCTTGCTTATGACAAAGCTCAAGCCATTAGAATATTATATCTGTGTACCATGACCAGGTTGCTCCATTGATGACCTTAGCACACGTGTGTTGGAAGCAGTCCTAGGAATTGAGCATAATGCAGAAACTGTATCGAAGGTAGGGCAAAATTGACTAAGATGCGATGCTTGCATAGATTCTAACGGAGCACAATTTGAGCATCTGCTATAAGTAAACATATATTGTTGATGATAATTTTAATTGTTTTCTCACAGAAACCGAGTGTAGGACAGGAATTGGATAGGTAGAGTTGGACTGAAAACTTCAATGCCATTTCCCGGTATATGAACCACCGATCTCCCGGTCTCTAGCCGTTTGCTCCACTGGCGACTCGCATGTTTCCCGGTAAACAACAAGTGTTCTCAAATTATTTTGAGATAAGAATGGTAGAGCGACCGGTTAGAGACTGGAGATCCGTGGTTCAAATCCCGGCTATGGGATTGCATTTTTCAGTATGACTGTATCTATTCATATATTGTTGATATTGCAGATATTGACCACTAATAAAGTTCTTCTTTGGCAAAGTTGTGGCTCGAATTTAATTATTTCACGATACAGCTGAATGAGGTATTTCCATAATTCAGATTTGAATGTTATCCATCTTTCACTATCAAACTAAAACTAACGCGTAGCCTCTTACGCAGCTTCCTTGTGGTTCAGGTCTCGTGAATACGATGGGGTAGCTTGAAATAAAACCACCCCACCCCTTCCCCTGGGGTGCCATATGCAGTAAAGTGGTCGTTAAAGACTATTACAGAAAACACCCCTCGTTAATGGCAAAGGATGACAATAAACACGTGGCGAATCGGATTTCAAGCACAAACGAAAGCAAAACATTGGCTAACCATAAACCAAAACAAAACATTCTACTCTTCAGTCCTACTCTGATGCCAGACTTGTAGATAATGTATTCAGTAATGTTCAATTATCTCCGTTTCTTTTCAAGATGCATAACATAGTTATTGCATTTTATTTGGATCTCCCAGCGCGCGAAATCTGCACATTCATACTCGTAACATCTTGTATATTCATATGTACCACGAAACACAAGTTATACCTAGAGCAAGTATTTTAATTACGAAATTGAGTCAAACTGTTATCAACATGGTGTTTATGTTATCTAAACTAATTTCTATGTACCAGAGTGCCAGAAGCAGTAGACGATGTATTGTGTTGTAATTTACAAAAGTACTTTCTCTGTTCTGGACGAAAGTCAGTTAACCCGTTTTTAGATAACCTCTTCAAATACAAAGAAGTGTGTATGAATAGCACGACATTTTCTAGTTGTTATTTAATTTCAATATTCAACACACCTAAATGTTGTTAATGTTCACCGTAAGGTTACAAGCTCAGATTTCAGCTACTCAAATGGTTAAACTAAAGAATAGAAAGTACTGTTTTCATTGAAAACTGATTGGCGATTTCACTACAAATGCAAATGCCCCTACGACTCAAAAGTAGACGTTTTATGATAAAACAACCATATAAGTAATCGATGAAGCTTTGTATTTTTAAGGATGAGCAGTGAAAGTTTCCAATTTTCCATCATTCTGAACCACATTCTAAACGACATTATAACACTTTTAAAGCTTTTGGATCATTATAAAGGTTCTAATAATTCAGAATAAGCATCAAATGTGCATTTTTAAACAAATAACCTTGAAGTTACCTTCAATATGGTTTCATATTTTCTGTGGCTGAAAAATGTGTAAAACATATAACCTTGCAGCTTGAAAAATACAGAACATGCAGCTTGTATCAAATTAGTTTTAGCACGTTGGTTACATGTTTAACATTCATTGTTACACACTACACTTTGAGACAAAATTATATATTTCATTTATTGGTTGGTATGAATGTGACGATAGAGAAAGATACGGAATGGATAGTGCCATTAGGTAAGGTAGCTGAATTTTATTCGGACTGTCTCGTTGACCATCCACATCCGGAAATAGGCTGAAATTATCCATAATCCTGCAAAAAATGAACAAAATTACTTTTTTACGAATCATGTAACCTGTATGGAACGCGAATAAACAATCTGAGAGAATTATGCAAATTACCCAAAGCTACATCTTTGGCGCGATATTTTTCATTGTTTTGATGAAAACTTAACCTTCACAGTTAAAATATGTCTGAAATGAGAGTAAACGGAACACATATTTTGAATATTATGTGAGTTTAAAGTGAAGCCACTTATTTCTCCCTAAAATGTAAACTTAACCATACGAAATGCGAGGCTCATCAGTTTATATTGTGCTTAGCGAAGAAGCTTCAATTTGAAAATAGTGCCTTATCCGCTATATTCACCGTATTTCTTTGAATTTTGTTTGAAGCAGGTAAATATTCAGTGATTTGCAATTATTTCCCCGAAAATATTACAAACAATGCGCATTAAGATTAGAACTCAGTTATTGAATTCATATACAGTATGCTTTCGAATAACTTAGAAGGTAGCTTTTGCAACTATTCCTGCCAATGAATGATTAAATAGGAATAGATAGAAAGGTTAAATGTTTAGGATGTTTGGAGTGTATATTAACTTGGTACTAATAAATCGTGTAAATGTAATATCTTTTCTTCTCTACCATGTACCTAGTAGGTAGAACAGATATTGTGTTCATATAAAAAAATGTTATGTGGAAATTTCTCTCGCGAAAAAATTGTTTTGAGGCCCTTGAAAAAATATTCGAACAAGGTCCCTGTATATGTCTGTGTGTGACTATGTCTGGTATATAGCTGTGTGTGACTATGTCTGGTATATGTCTGTGTGTGACTATGTCTGGTATATGTCTGTGTGTGACTATGTCTGGTGTATGTGTGTGACTATGTCTGGTATATGTCTGTGTGTGACTATGTCTGGTATATGTCTGTGTGTGACTATGTCTGGTATGTGTCTGTGTGTGACTATGTCTGGTATATGTCTGTGTGTGACTGTGTCTGGTATATGTCTGTGTGTGACTATGTCTGGTATTTGTCTTTGTACAACAAATCAAAGATACAACATAACTTTTTCAAGAAAATATCTGCAAACTCAAGCTCACTTTACATTTAATATTTAACTTTTTATTTGCATAACGTTTTTGAAACGATTTAATGTAGAGATATAATATTATCATATAAAGAGCATTTAATGTTATGTTGAATTCTTTTGGAAAGGCCAGTGTAAATCTCCTTATTAGAACATAATTTTAAGTGTCGATAAGCCATAAGAGAGACTAAATTGTACCACATCGAAAATGTATTTTACTCTAAAACAATTTGCTTATTTTCTAAGATACCTATTTGTTATTATTCGTTTGAATGTTGCAATCTTTTGGAAGTGTTTTAAATGACATATAAACTGCTATTCAGTTGTCTCGGCGATGTCATGAAAGAGCATGGAATTTCAAAGCCAGTATATACCACTCGGGTTCTAACTTCAATTCCTATGGGCCTCTTGTACCAGCAACGAAATGTGTAGTGAAACATTTCTTGTAAAATGTTGTTCCGATTGGCACGAAAAACATAAGAAATAGGCATTCGTAAGAGAAATTTGCATAATTTATATAAGATATACTATTGTGGGTAGAGAAAGTTATGGGAATGTAATAAATAAGACGCTTTAACCCTTAGTTGCTTGCATTAGTATTCTACATCAGCCGTTTTTCCTTTAATTCAAGTTTAAAAGTGGAGTTCTACTAAAAATATATGTGAATAACCCTATAAAAGTGTTGTTAAAATAATATAAAAGAAATCTGATGTGTTCCATTCACATGACTTTCTCTACATCTCGGCAACAAATTATTGTTAAAACGCTTATGCTTCAATTTACTTCATGCTAATCGAGAAAAAAATTAGCAGATATAGAATTATTACTTGTTTCCTTGTAAGTAGAAATAAGGGAGTACCATAGGTTAAAGTGATAGTCAAAAGCTGGTTGCTATGAGACTGAAGTTCCTTTGTTTCTATGGACAGCACTTGGCAAATACCCGTATGAGAAAAGTATGATTTTTAACGGTGAAGCAAAAACAAGGAATGTCTAAAAAAACTATCAACTCCATGAAACAAATGTATATAACATAAATTGTGTGTTTTAATATGCTCTACATTTTTTGTGGTAAGTTTTTGTCCATCTCTTACGGTTTAGCAGTTATAAAAATTTCCGAAAACTTATCCAAAATAAAGTAGTCTTCAGAAAATTCAAACTATACATTTTATTTGTCAGGTGAATATCTTTAATATTCGATATTTTAATCAAAATCGTTAGATCCATTTTTGCGAAAATCAAACTTTTCGAAAACATATTTTATGTAAAGCTAGTTTGGGGAGGGGTTTTTTTTCTCAATATCTTCGTGTCGCATCCCTCGAAGATACTAAACTTAAATACCAAGCTTGGTATTTTACCGACCTTTCGTTTTGGAGTTATCGTGTTCACAGACACACGAACACACGGATACACGGACAAAGACAAATACTTTTTTTGGATACAGAGGACCCTAAAACATATATTTCCAGCGAAATCTCGGTATCGAATATACACTATGTACATTGTACGAGTATAGAAAATAATAATAGAAATGAAAATATATGTAGATCGTTTATTAATCTTTTTCTTCTCAATTAATTCTCTAATCCAGTTTTCATAATCCTGACAAAGGCACTGCCAAAAAATGGTTCAATTGGTCATGAGTGTTAGGTGACAGGTGATGGACTAGTCATTCATTCAAAGCCAAAAAATGCAAGTTCAAATCCCAGTTATTGTGGTAAAGGACGGGGAGAACCCCAATAAAATAATCGGTGTGATGCTTGGAAGCTAACTGGATTAACTTGGCTGTAGTTATGTGGGTTTTAATCTTTTATTTATTTAAAAAAACACTGCAATTTTGGTGAAAATATTGTATATGTTTTTACAATATAAAACAGTCTTGATTACTTGTCATTTATGGTTGAAGGTTAGTATAACATGAAATTAATCCTAGAATACACCCGTATTTGTGTAGTTACGTTTAAAACAAGCGCAACTTATAGGTACCGACAGGCAACAAAGTGTTAAAATAATTTTGTTTTACCCGATGTATGTAGAACTCCCAGTTTGCTTACTGCCAAGGTGAGTCAGGAGTTACGAGCTCTCTTCTGTAGTCCTTACATCTCCCCTTCTCTCCTGGCAACTTCGACTTCACCTCAAAGCACACGAATCGATGACTTTTGATGCGTGAAGCACATACAATATATAGGCGATACGTCGGTAAACATAAAGATATATTTAAGAGCAAACCCGCGTTCTGTTCGCGGTCCGTTACTTCTCACTTTCGTATCTCAGAATAGGGTGTTACTTCTCACAAGGTGTATGTCACTATACGTTTATCAAAAATACCTCAAATGGTTTTCTTTGCCATATATGTGGTATAAGAAGCCCATGACCCAAATCTCAGCCTCTATTTTCTTTCTCGACACGTAATATGTACAAAGTGTATAGGGAAGGTATTGTAATGCACCCAAAATTTCGATACCGAGATTTCACCGGAAATATATGTTTTGAGACCACCTGAATGCAAAAAACGCATTTTTAGAAAAATGTCCATGTGTGTCTAGCTCAAATCCGAAAATACCGTTAAATTCCAAACATGGTTATTTAAGTTTCGATTCTTCCAAGGATGCGACACAAAGATTTTCAAGAAAATCCCCCCACTCCAAATTACCTTTTACATGAAAAAAAAAAATCGAATATTTTGTTTTTCTTAAAAATAGCTCTAAAGATTTTGATTAAAATACCGCATATTAAAGCCATTTCTATTACAATAAAATGTATATCTTGAATTTTCTGGGAATAGGCTCTGAAGACTAGTTTATTCAGAATGAATTTTACGAAATTTTGCATAACTGCTAAACCATAAGAAATTGACAAAAACTTACCACATAACAAATGTAGAGCATGTTTAATTACACAGATATGTAGAGAAAGTCATGTTAATGGAACATATCAGATTTTTACTTTCTCTAGCGCCTATGTACAATGTACTTAGTATCCAGATGGAGATGTTATTGTATTTCACCCAAACCTTCGATATCGAGTTTACATCGGAAATATATGTTTTGAGACCTCCTTAATCAAACAAAATATATTTAGAAAGAAGGTCAATTTGTATGTCTGTCTGTATGCGTTGAGTGTGTGTGTTTGTGAACAGCATAACTCAAAAACAAAAATACCATTAAATAACAAACTAAGTATTTGAGTTTGGTAGCTAACGCCCAAGGATGCGACACAAAGATTTTCAAGAAAATTCTCTGACTCTTTACATAGAGATATTATGGTTTTTTGAAAAATGACTCTAACGATTTTGATTGAAATACCGCATTTTAAAAATATTTATGTGACAAATAAAATGTATATCTTTAGTCTCCTGGGAATAGCTTCTAAAGTCCTCTTCATTCTGAATTACTTGCATAACTGGTAAACAATAATAGATAGAGCAAAACTTACCACAAAGAAACGTAATCTCGTTAAAACACGCAATTTATGTCTACACATTTTTGTTGTGGAGGTAACCGTTGCTATTGGTTTCAATTGTAAAATGTTTATAATTTCCTCATAGAAGTGTTTCTTTTGTCTTACTTCTGGTCAAATAAAGAGGGGAATTTGAACGACAATCGCATAGCGACAGCTTTTAAGAATGTTACCATCTCTTTAGCATAGTGCATTCCGTTAGTTCCCTTCCACTTACAAGAAATTCTATAAAGGTTATCTTGGTTAGGATGGAGTAGAAAGAACAATACTCTTTTGTAAGAAATTTGTTTGTAATGAGAGTGTAACAATTCAAATTTTCCACTTGAAGTACACGCAAATAAGTAGAAAATATCTTGGAACATATAAGAAATATAACAAATTCATTTGTCAGAGTCTTTTGAGAAAACAAAAGACGAAGATAACAAAGCCCGCCTGGGTAGTGTGGTAGTACGTGTCTGCCTCACATTCAAAAGGTCGTGATTTCGGATCTCGCTTAGGGTGAGTTACCCGGATAAGGTTTTTTTCGAAGTTTTCCCTTATCCTGACAAAACGAATGTGGAGTAACTTGTAGCTCCATGGGTCCCGAGATCATTTGAGCATCATTTCACCAATTCCATGCATCGCCCGATATGACCAACCAGGTAAAAGGACGTTAAAAAAAATCCACTATATATGTCCAGATCGATTACAGTAATCTTCATGTAGCTACCGTGCAGCTAAGTGATGACCTTGTCTCTCCCCCTTTAAGTGTCTCAACTCAACTTTGCGCTCCCTTTCTTCAGTGTTCTCGTCACAAAGTGCAATGTCTTCCACGCTTTCCTAGATGTAGAATTTATCTGGCCCTCCCATCCGGCATTACTTGACAAGCACACTAACAAATATTTGCAGCTGTCCACCTGTGGCACCTTAAACATCGGTCGGTTTTAGGCTCAGGTGGCAGTGTAGTATTTACTTTCTAGAGTAAATCATAGCGCATTACATCGCCATGGTTTTTCAGAGAGAAGTTAATACCCACCATGAAAAATGCAGCGTTATTGAAGGCTAATTATATGCACTCACGCTCGCCCGAACTCAACCTGTGGATTGGAATCTCTTCAGAGAGGAACCAGAATTCCTGAATGAAACGAAAACTGTAAATGAATAAACCTAAACAGCTTGTCCTGAAATGGAATCTTCGAAATGATGTCATAGAATAATATGAAGCGTTTAGGAGTGTGCAAAAGAGCAGAGTCTTAAGCAACCTTTATCAGTTTTTATGAAATGAAGTCATTTGTATCCTCCCTTTAAGGTGAAGTTTTCAAACAAATGTGTTAATGGAATATATATGTATTGAATAACTTAAATCAACGAAGCATTTTCGATCATTTTTGACCTGTTCATTGTTAAGCAAGGAGGTTAAGAATATCCAAATTTTATTGAGCTACCCTTCGTATAAAAACTGAACATATAATATCTTAAATACCTTTCTGGAAGCAAATTGTAATCATGAGAAACCGAGAAAATATTGATCATAATTCAGGTTTGTGAGAAAATTTTCCATAAAATGTGATTCGATTTCCTTTCATAAAGCTTTTTTTATTTTGAACACATCGGTTGGATGAATATTTGAGAATGTATAACAGACTGTTAATGCTATTATTCCTATAAGTAATCAATTTTTTTAAAAATAATATATTTAATTTTTATTGTCCTATAGTGCCTAACATGGAAAAAGTTGTATTTCATTGCTATTAAAGGTACATATATACATAGTGACTCTTAATCTATGTGTCCATCTTAAACCGTGCAGGATGTATCAGACCCGAATCCGGGAGATCTCGGGTTCATACTCCCGGGGTCCAACAATGTCAGCATTACCTCTTTGCGATCTCCCTAGACGAAAACAAGGCAAGATAACTGAATCGAGAGTTTTCTTATTATCCGTTTCGCTACGAAACTTCATTTTGCTTTTTCGTCCCTCCCCAGGTATTGGGCTGTTCACCCATCTTGGATGTGCCGTAATCCAGTGTTTGCTTGCTCCTGGACAGGCTACTGGCATGTCTTTTATATAATACAGTTGCGGAGGCTGGTCTGGACTCCGGCACTGTATACCCTACTTTTAATTACCTAATGTTTTTACTTTGTTTGCTGTATGATTACTGAATTACTATTTTCTTCTGTTACACACATATACACAAACATATAACTCCCATGCCCAAGGCGGGACTCGAACCCACAATCCTCTGAGCTACGAAGCACCAAAGCAAGTCGCCTTGGTGAGCGCGGCCATGGGGACCGGCGGTTTGGGAGTATAAGCTCTCAAAGAGGAGAGTAATCCGAAAAAGAAGAAGAATCTCTGGCTTAACCTGTAGTAAAACTGCTCCTAAGGATGGTAAACACAGGGAGATAAAGAAACAAGAAAAGGAGACATATGGAAAGAGATAGAATGGTAAGAATGATGGAATAGAAAACAAGTGAAAAGGAGGAGATTGGTGGAAGAGCGAGGGAAAGAGTGAAATCTATTGATAGAGAAGACAAAATAATGTTCGTACTTCAAGCTATGATGCGATCATATATACAGGAAGTATACCCAAGGTCGTGGGTTCAAACCCGGCGGAGGGCGATGGATTTCTTCGGACGTAAAAATTCTTAGCATGGGAAGTAAAACCGTTGGTCCCGTGTCGTACATTTACGGCACATAAAAGAACCTCAAGCCTGATAGAGAGGCCTCTAAGCATAATTAGCGGTCTTTCACGCCAATATAGAATGGGACCTTGAGAGCCACAGCAGTTAAAGAGCGTCCATAAAAAAATCTCTGCAGGAATTCGTAATATGCCCTATAAGTAGTATGGTGCCCATTACTTCAATGGTTTCAATGCTAATTCATATTGAAAAGTAGCTGGGTCTTTTATACTAAATGCTGATGAATAGGTATTCACAATTTCAAAGCACTATTATACTTTGACTTTTCACCATGTTCATAAAATAGCTTATTTGTGCTCTGAGATACAGTGTTAAACTTTTGATTAATCAGAGAAATGAAACTGTATTTTAAAAGTGAAGCTGTATTTCAGAAAGATTATCAAATAGAGGGCAATTTCGGAGAGCATGTGATGCTTTCAAGAAATCTCCTTACGCACTATTGGGAAATGATTCTTTTGTGTATAACTATATAAAGCCGGCACTCTTTAAACTGAAGATTCAACATGCTACTACAATGGAAACCATATAATTTTTACTTTCTCTACACGTACTATGTTCATAGTGCATAGAGAAGGTATTGCACTCCACCCAAAAATTCGATATCGAGGTTTCACCGGAAATATACGTTTTAGGGTCCCCTGTATCCAAAAAAAGCATTTTCACAAAAAGGTCGTGTGTCTGTGTGTCAGTGTGTCTGTGAACACGATAACTCAAAAACGAAAAGACGGTATAATGCCAAACTTGATATTTAAGTTTAGTATCTTCCAGGAAAGCGACACGAAGATTTTGATAAAAATATCCCCACTCCAAACTACCCTTTATATGGAACATTTTAGAAACTTTTGAGTTTCTCAAAAATGGCTCTATAATATCATATATTAAATATATTCATCTGACAAATAAAATATATATCTTGAATTTTCTAGCAATAGCCTCTAAAGACTACTTTGCATAACTGCAAAACCATAAGAGATGGAAATAAAACTTACCACACAAAAATGAAGAGGACTTTAAAAACACAATTTATGTTATACCTAAACGTTTTTGTCATAGAGTTGGTCGTTTTTGAGATATTCCTTGTTTGTTTGATTTTTTTTAGCTTTAAAAAACTATACTTTTCTCACACAGGAATTTGTCAAATTCTGTCCTACAAATAAAGGAACTTCAGTCACATAGCAAGGAGCTTTGGACTATCCCTTTAAGCTATGGTACTCCCTTATTTCGTTTCTACTTACAAGGAAGCAAGTAGTAAAACTATTTCTGCTAATTTGTTGGCAATTAGCATGGAATAAATAGTAGCATAAGCTTTTTAATAATAATTTGTTGCAGACATGTAGAGAAAGTCATATAAGTGGAACACATAAGATTTTTGGTTTTATCTTCCTTTTGGGAAGTGTGTAACAATAAACTGCAGAAACCTGCTATTTATTTTGAAGTCCAAATCGACACGGCCTCAAAAGGTAGGGTTAATAAAATGGTGTGTTAACACGTGAATTACAACTTCCATTTGCTATATTGGTAAACGTTTATAGTTCGTTATCTTTACGTCAGTTGACGTCACCCGCATTTCTCCTCCTAGCTTAAGAAAATAGTCCTTGCAAGAGATTTGATAACATCTTCTAGAAAAGTTCCGGCAGAAGATCGCAGGCAGTGTTTTTCTCTAACTTTTGATTAATATTTCCATGTTGACAGTTCGAAATTCAAAGTTCCAACACTACTCTTCCAAATTGCACACTTATGTGCATAAAAAGTTACTCATTCTCCTAAATGGCAACACCGTTCTTCTTTTCTTTTTACGTAACGTTATATAACAATATTTGATTCCTCCCATCTAGTATTTTCTATGTAAGTGGCCTTAAAAGCAAGTTGTTGTTATTATTATTATTATTATTATTATTATTATTATTATTATTCGCAAAAATTCAATGCCATAGCCGGGATTTGAACCATGGATATCCCGATCTTATTTTGAGATGACAAGGGGTTGTCCTACACACGGCTTATGTGAAAAACAATTAAACCAATATCAATTGACCATAATAGTTGGCTATACTATATATCCTGGGTCTAGCAGCATTGTAAGTCGCTATTGGGGTTGTCATCTCAAAACAATTTGAGAATACCTTGTGGTTTATCGGGAAACATACGAGTCAGTTGAGAAATTCAATGCTCTGCCGGCATGTTGCTATGGCAGCTCAGTGACAGAGCTATCGGCTAGAGATTCGTGGTTCAAATCCCGGCTATGGCATTGAATTTTTCAGTCTCACTCTACCTATTCAACTGCTGTCCTGTCCACGATTTGTGTGAAAAACATTTAATCCAACTTATTAATTTCATTCCTCTGAAAATCAGAAAGACTGCTACCTGCTCATATTTAAGTATGTTAAGTTTTGGATGATAAGTGATGGATAGTTTATGGTAGGTGAATGTTATTGATTGCCCTCCCTTACGTAGGACTGACACGACCCTAGGACTTACAAATGGAAGCCTAGGGGATGTCGGGGAGCCAACGGTACGAAACCACAGAATGCAGAACCAGGAACGAATGGTCGGCTCGATGAGCGAGAGGAAGTGAAAGATATGAAATGCACGCGAAATGGTGATAGGAGAGGTGATGATGGAAAAATAGGTGGAATGAGTGAGGAGGAAAACCGGAGGACCCGGAGAAAACCCGCCTAGACGCCGCCTCGTTCACAACAAATCCCACATGCGGGTGCTTGGGATCGAGCCCGGGCCACCTAGATGGGAGGTGAGCGGTCTATCCACTCAGCCACAGCGTCGCTTTTTATACATTTAAATGAATAAATAAAGCATCGATTTGCAATGATAAGTACTCATTCTTCTATAAACAAAGGAAGCAGTTTTCCGTTTTGTTATAAATTGTATAAATAAGTACATATACACTTAAGTAAATCACATTCTTTAGATTAATAAGTTTCGCTCGTTAGCCTTTCAAATAAAACTAAAACAAAATGACGACTCAAATTTAACCTTAACAGAAACTTCAAGAAACATCAAACAAGTTTATGTTAATCTTTGGGTATTTAAATATGATTCGGAGATAGAAAAGCTTGATGTGTTTCATTCACATAAAACATGTTTCTTCAAAAAGCTATTCTTATAAAGGATTATTTTATCTACATCGTGCCACTCGAGAACAATTTTAGGAAAAATTGTCTTTTTGCTTACCTCCATGTAAGTAAAAGCAAATAAAGGAATGCACTAGTCTAAAGCGATAGTCAAATTTTTTAATATTTTTCTATGCCACTGTCGTTGAAATTCGATTGTCTCTCTCCATGGCCAGGAGTAAAAGAAAAAAGATATGCAATGGATGAGGACTTTCAGTTTATCTTTTAAAATTGAATTCAATAAAAGGTAATACAAACAACACAAAACAAAATCTAAGTATATGACACAAGTTGTCTATTTTAACGAGATCTACAATTTCATGTCCAACTTTTATACATCCCTTAAGTTTTGAAAGACTCTAGAGATTATTCCCAGAAACTTCAAGACACACTTTTAGTAGTCTTGTAAATATGTTTCATGTTTGGAATTTTAATCAAAATCGTTACAGCCATTTTTGATAAAATCAACACTTATAGCATTTTCCCGTGTTTAGGGCGAGAGAATCTTTATCAAGATCTTCGTTTCCTACCTTGGACAATTCTGAACTTAGATATACATTTTTTAACCGAGTTTTGTGTTCAAAACTATCGTGTTCAACGCACTTGCCCACCGCCTTTTTTTTAAAATTGTTTTTTTTTTTTTTTTTTTTGGACTAAGAGGACCTCAAACGTACTTTCGGTGAAGTCTTGACATCGAACTTTTGGATGAAATACAGTACATCATCTGCCTCTGTGTCGAGAAAGCAAAACCTTGTTGAGTAATTTGCCAATACTGATGTCGACCCCAATTTTAATCAAAACTTTTCTTCTTTCGAGAATACCTTGCAGATTTAAATATATTGAAGCAGGGAGAGAAACTGCATTATATACAAAACCTTGAATAAAAATATTCCAGTAGCCACCTAAGATCTCAAGATTAGAGAACGCGACGGAAACCTAAATTTAGTTCTGAGGTATTACAGTACAGACATTTCCACCAACGAAGAAAGCGGTAAATTATCGAAGCTCCAAAAAGACTAAAACTGACATAGAAGCTTACTTTAGAAATACATTTCAGACAGTTAATGATTCTGTTAGAAGCTTTTATGACAAATACTCATTTTTGATATGGAATTCGATATTGCATCCATAAAAATAACTTCATTATGAAGATAACTATCGATACAATCCCAGGACCGGATAAAGTAATTCTGAAAGCGAACAAAATTATTGCTCAAATATACAATAATACGCTAAAACCAGATTGGTACCTGACAAATTAAAGGAAACAAGAAGTATTTTATTATATAAAGGAAGTGATAGGTGATGAGCGACACTTTAAAAAATAGAAACCAATTAGCTCTTCATCACTCCGACGGGCTACATGCAAAACCGTTAACGCTATTATGTCATGTTGAGGTGACGTAATTTAACTATTTTGAATCCTTACCAACATTAATTTAGTTGACGGCATTCTGAGGAGTACAACATCAGATTATTCTTCTGCTGGTCACATATTCCTCGACATCAGTAAAGCATTCGTTAGTGTTGGAGTCTCCCACCTGTGTTTCAAAACTGAACTCTTGAATTGTCCTCTGCAACTGAAACATTTAAAGCATTAACTAATGGAAGGAAGATGAACAAGGAGTATAAAACAAAACATGAAGTAATGCAAAGTGACCCATTTCTCCCATCCTCTTTAGTTTTAATTAAAAATCACATTCCGGATGAATCCAGTGAAATAAGTGTTACAAAAAGCTTTGGTTATAATTAAATTCTGTGTTCCAAATGATCTCGTTATTTTATGAAAAGACGCTGATGCCACTGCTGATCTATTTATGTTGACCATAAGCCATCTGCAGAAAAATAGACGAATCATAAATCCATAAAATTTATAATCCATTATTAACCTTTTATATTCCGATATTTAAAAATTAGTAGTTATGATGTATATTTTGTCTAATAGATTCTCAATTAAAATAATTATGTAATTACTTTCACGTTTGTTATATTTTCTATAGAAATTAATGTGTTCCCAATTGGAAACATCGGCGTCTCATAAATAATTTGAACATAAAGTTCACTGCTGACTTTGAAAACTCAATTGGTCATTGTAATTAGCATAATACAAATAAACTGATAAGTTTTGTCTCAACATAAGCAATTTCACAAGAAAGAAAAAAACACTCCGAAAATCACCCATGTACTAAACTATTGATAACCTGGTAGTTAGAAAACAGTGCAAATGCATACTCATTCAGTCGTGAATTTTTTTTGCAGAGAACACACCGTCCTTGCTCAGCCTCTACCAAAAATTATCTTCAGCTTTCCTTAATTTCTGTAGAATCTTAAATCTTGGTTGGTCATTAAGTGGATTTTTCCGAATAGATTCCAAGTGATTCTTTGCATTCTTTCCATCAAGTTCCTTGCGAATTTTCCTGGCTGCAACTACTGATACGTTTAGAGCAGTGTTTCCCAACCTTTTGAAGTTCATGCCACCTTTGGGAATAACATTAAACACTAGGGGCACCCTTCCTTGAATTAAAAGAAAATAAAGCGTAATATGTTAATTTATTGAAATATTATATAATAATAATAACGTACACCATAACATAATACAGTAAACTTTACTACAATCACTAAGTAAAAATGCATAAATAAATTTTGTTCGATTAATGATTAATGTGAAACTTGTGATTGATGCTTAGAGCACAGATATGTGATGTTGGGTCTTACAGTTGACAGTGAAACACGCAAATCATCCTCAAGGTTATTCAGTCTATTTCTTGCTTTGCATTGTATTGTCACCATAGCAGAGAAGGCTTGCTCACATAGATAGGATGTTGAAAAGGGCAAAAGTGCGTTAATTGCTTTCTTCATTAGGTTAGGGTACTCCTCTCTCCGTTGAAGCCAAAAACTAGCCACCGACGCCTCACTTTTGGTGAACTTACTTTTGAGTGTGGAATCAGCGCAATGATCAATAAATTCATCTCGTTCGCAAGCAGTGAAATCTGTTTCCTCTGCACTATCTACGAAATCAAATGGTGAGACAACCCAGTCGAGATTCGTAGTGGAAATAGTTGGAAAGTACCATCTTGCAATCTTGATAAGTGATCACAAATGCGGTCTTTCAGCTTACCCAGATCTTTATCTCCTGCCACATTAAGAAGAGATGGAAAGTTCGACAAATCTCCTTTTTGAACTGCAGACTTCCAAGAACTAAGTTTTCTTTTAAAACCTTTCATTTTATTGGTTGAGGAGATTATTGTTTCATGTCGAAACATTCAGTTCATTCAGCTTATGTAAAATATCTGCCAGATACGACAGTTCAAAACACCAAGAATCACTTAGGAAGAGCTCATGAAATGTGTCTTGATTTTCATCCTTAAAAAAAGTTTTTAGCTGTTCTTTAAATTCGAGAAACCGGTTCAATACATGACCCCGTGACAACCACCTTACTTCTGTGTGAAGTTACAAAGAGGCATGAGCTGCATCCGTTGCGCGGCATAACTGTTCAAAAATTCTGCACTTTAAAGGTCGAGACTTAATATAATTCACCATTTTCACAACTTGGTTACACACTTCAGCAAAATCTTTATTACACGCTTTCACGACTAATGACTCTCTATGCAGAAAACAGTGAGTTATAATAATGAATGGATTTTCATTGAGAGCTCTGACAGTAAAACCTTTAATTTTCCCAGACATAGATGGTGCACCATCTGTACATATACCACAACAGTCTTTCCATGAAAGATCATGGTCATTGAGATAGGAATTAATAGAAACGATAATATCATGGCCTGTGGTTGTAGTCTCCAGCGGTCTACAGAACAGAAACTGTCCACTAATACCTTTTTCATCAATATATCTGATAAAACCAAGGAATTGCGGTTTGTCACCAATATCGAGACTCTCGTCTACTTGCAAAGCAAATGGTCTATAAGTTTTTATTTTCTCTGTGACTTGTTCGTTGATCTTGCATGACATTTCAGATATCCTGCGGCTGATTGTGTTGCTGGACAGAGGAACTTTCGAAATTTGATTAGCTGCTCCTTCGCCAAGTATTGTTGAAACTATAACTTGACATGCAGGGCCAATGATTTCCTCTCCAAGAGTATGAGGTTTCTTTTTTTTTTTTTTAGCTATTAGTTCTACTACTTTAAATGAGGCTTCAAGAGCAGTATCACCTATGGTCATTCTCTTTACCATTCGCACAGCTGTTTTCTTCTCCCCTTCTAATATACGTGAAAAATACATTACACTTTTCTGAGACACACTAGGATGCTTTGTTGTAAGATGCCGCTTCAGTTTGCTAGGTACCATGGCCTCGTTGCTAAGTGTTTCGCCACAAACCAAGCACACAGAGATAGAGTTTTCCTCGTTGTTATTCCACTTAAATCCATACGCTAAGTAACTGTCCTAGTATGTTCTTTTCTTTCGTTTGTCTTCTTTATGTGGCGAATTCAACGGTCCGGGAGAAACTGTAAGATTTGGCTTCTTAAAGCAAGCAGTAGGAGCCGACTGTTCACTTTCACTGTCCGGGCGTTTACGTTTTACAATGAACTTATCCATAGCTAAACACTGAGAATCAACGCGAGGAAGACAACTGAAAGCGCTAAGCGGCGTACTCTTTTATATATTCATCTGTCGAAGTCTCGGGAATGTTCGTGAGGAAGCGAGTAGTCTCGGGAATGTTCGGCAGGGTATAGCTGTAATGCCATCTGTGGGTTACTAGTATAACTGAATTATTGAAATGAATCGACCACTATCACCATCTGCCGTGCATGAGAGTAATTGATTTGACTTATTTTATTACAAGACCTTACAAGACTTAAGGCTTCAGTAGAAGGTATTTTTTTTTTGTTTATCTCAATATCTCGCGGCACCCCTTAGCCAATCACACGGCACCCTAGGGTGCCGGGGCACACCGGTTGAGAACCGTTGGTTTAGAGAATTAGAGAATACTGTTTTTGTCTCAGAGTTGAGGTCTATAGCTGGATAACAAACTCTCGAAGACGTTATCACCAGCCCTTCCTTGTATATTTTCGTGCAATGTAACCTTCAGTGACATCAATCTTCTTCTTCAGTTGGCGAGAGTTCCTTTCTGTTCCTATTTGTAGGCGTGTTTGATAGTTGGACATTAAGGTGACAACAGATTTGCTATTCCATCTACACATATCAACATCACACCGGCAGTCGAACTCTTCTCTCGCTTTCTTTTTCATTTCCTTTACAATAGCAAGGGACATTTGCCTATTCTTCCTTGTCTTATGTACCGATAGCTTTGAACCCCTTCATCTTCAAAGCTCTTAGCAAAGAATACGAGGTAAATAAACTATTAAAGTGTATATCGACTTGAAGAGGATTGGTATACACGTTCAACAGTGTAGTCATAACTCTGCTCCGGAGTGTAAAATTGTTTTCATTGTTGTCTGTACCTTCATATATTATTAGGAAATAGGGGTATCCATCACTTGAAGAAAGTGCCCAGATTTTAAACCGCAAGTTTGGGTTTACCCTCTATGAGCACTTTGCAAGAATGATGGTTCTCCATCAGCCCAAGACGCAACGTCATCACTGCCTTTAATCAAGTTAAATCTGCTGCAGAGGTTGCAAATCCTATAGTACAATTTCAGGTAGTAGTGAACATAGTAGTGTATGAACCTAAAATAAATAATTTTTAAATATGCTCAACATTAAGATTCGTGTTCAGAGGAGGAATAAATATAAAATAGATTGCGTCTTGGGCTGATGGGTATAGAAGGGGACCATTGACTCATATCAAATTGTATTATAAATAAATATATGCTCAGTTGTTCATTTTAAAATCATTTATTTCTCTTACACACAGTTAACTTGCTTCTATATAGATATTGTATTAACTATAAATATATTCTTATTATCAACCTTTATCTTCCATTTTAAAATATTAAAATGTATATGATCTGAACATTTTATTACACATGTTACCTTTTAGATACATGATTACTATTTCATATTTTAGTAGCATGATTTTTGTTTTTAATTTATAATTTTCTAATATGAATGTAATGCCAGGTTATTCTGTATCTTTTGGCAAACTGTAAGAGAATCAGCTTTTTTAATAAATAAGTAAGAAAGAATATGATATAAAAATAAAGTGAAGTGTATAAAAGGTGATGATGGAACAATTTGTGGAATGAATGCTGGGGCAAACCGGAAAAACCGAAGAAAATCTGTCCAGAAGCTGCTTTTTGCAACACAAATCCCCTGGGATCGAAATCGTGTCATCTTGATTAAAGGCGAGCAGTCTAACCATTGCGCCACGCACCACCACTTATTTAACTTAACTTTAATGAACATTGGGTTTCATCTGTTAATTAATTTCTCCTTTACACACTGAGAAAGCTTTGTTTTTTGTAGTTTGAAGGTCTTGCATAAAAAAGGCAAGAAGTGTGGTCTATAACAGTTCCATTGTCTCCCTCAGCCCTGAATTTCCTTTGTTCACCGAGGTAGAAAATAAGTGGTTTTTCTGATTAACCCAGAATTGTTTGGTCTTTAGTAATTACATTTTTAAAAAGATCACAATAATTTCTTGAGAGTTCCCCATATGAATGTGTTAAAACTAACAGATTTTTTAAAACTATTTTAACACATTTCAGTGCTCAGCAATATGCGTTTGACCTTAGTTGAATAACACTTTATATTAGATTCATTTTCTCTGAAAATAAAAATTATATTTTTTTATAGAATACTTTTCACTTATATATCGTGAAAGGTTTTGTTTGTCATACTTTGTAATTATCTATTGTTGTTGCTTTGTTTTCGTTTTGTTTTGTACTATATTGAATTCGATTTTGAAATATATGATGCTTTTTCCATATAATTATGTTCTGTTTAGGATATTTTGTCGTTTATTTCTGGTAAATCACATTGGTGAGAACTTAAATATATAACACTTAGACAACTTATTCTAAACTGTTTATACGCAGAGTAGATTGTTTCTCTTTTTATTGATAGCGCGCTTTCTTCAATGTTGGTAAATTATTTTTTCCTCTCTCAGTTTTATGGACCGTTAGCGACACACTCATTGCTTTTTTTTTTTTTTTTCCCAACATTTCAACATGCTATATGTTGTTTTGTTTCTTTTAAGGTGCAAATAAAATCGGATTTCAAAGCAATTACACTAGCCACTTTTACTTTCTCTATACGTACTATGTACATAGTGTATACAGAAGGTATTGCTTCCACCAAAAAATTCAATACCGAGATTTCACCGGAAATATATGTTTTAGGGTCCCCTGTATCCAAAAGCAGTATTTTCAGAAAAAGGTCCGCGTGTGTGTGTCCGTGTGCCCGTGTATCCGTGTGTGTGTGAACACGATAACTCTAAAACGAACATTCGGTAAAATACCAAACTTGTATATAGGTTTAGTATCTCCCAGGGATGCGACATGAACATTTTGAGAAAAATGACCCCACTCCAAACTACCCTTTACATAGAACATTTTTCGAAATTTTTTATTTTCTAAAAAATGGCGTAACGATTTTGATTAAAATATTGTATATTAAAGACATTTACCTTACGGATAAAATGTGTATTTTGAATATTCTGGGAATAGCCTCTGAAGACTACTTTATTCTGGGCCAATTTTACGGAATTTTGCATAACTGCTAAACCGTAAGAGAAGGACAAAAACTTACCACACAACAAATGTAGAATACTTTAAGACACACAATTTATGTTTCATACATTTTTTTCGTGAAGGTGATTGTTTTTGAGATATTCCTTGTTTTTGGTTTCAGCTATAAAAAAATTTACACATCTCTCATACAGGTCTTTGTGAACTCGTGTCCATACAAACAAAGGTACTTCAGTCACATAGCAATCAGCCTTTGACTATCACTTTAACTTATGCTATTTCCTTATTTCGATTCTACTTACAAGGAAGCAAGTAATAAGTCTAGTTCTGCTGTTTTTTTCTCGATTAGCAGGAAATAAAGAGAAGCATAAGCTTTTTAAAAACAATTTGTTGCAGAGATATAGAGAAAGTAATGTGAATGTAACACATCAGATTATTACTTTCTTAGCGCGCATGTGCAACGTACATTGTGAATAAAGAAGATATTGTATTCCACCCAAAAATTTGATGTTGAGGTTTCACCGGAAATATATGTTTGGAATTCCCTGAGTTCGAAAAAAAGGATTTTTAGAAAGAGGTCCGTGTGTTTCTGTGGACAGCATAGTTCAAAAACGAAAAGATCGTTAAATACCAAGGATGCGACTCAAAGATTTTTCGCCGCCCTCCATGGTCTATTGGTTACCATGCTAACTTCATATACCCAGGTCACGGGTTCAAACCCGGCGGAGGACGATGGGTTTTTTCGGGTGCAAAAATCCTTTCTTCGGAAAGGAAGTAAAGGCGTTGGTCCCGTGTCGTAGATTTACGGCACGTTAAATAACCTCAAGCCTGATAGAGAGGCCTCTGAACAAAATTAGAATGGGACGCTGAGAAGCACTGTAGTTAAAGTGTGTCCATAAATAACACCCCAAAGTTTTTTAAGAAAATACCCCTCACCACAAACTACCCTTTACGTGGAAAATGTTTCGAAAATTCTGATTTTCTCAAAAGTGGCTCTAACGGTTTTGATTAAAATACCGTATATTAAAGCTATTTACATCCCAAATAAAATATATATCTTGTATTTTCTGCGAATAACCTCTGAAGACTTCTTTATATTAAATGCATTTTGCCAAATTTTGCTTAACTGTTGAACCATAAGAGATAGACATTAACTTGCTAAATTAGATATGTAGATCTCTTCAAAATACACTATTTATGTCCTTTACATTTTTGTTGTAGTGGTAACTGTTTCCGAGATATTCCTTGTTATTGGTATTAATTGTGAGGTACTCACATTTTTCACAGGCAAAAGGTGTCCGTTTCTCATTTGTTCCACTCCTGGCCAAGAAAAGAAGCGATTTGCAATGACAATCTCATAACGATAGCTTTAAAACATTTGATTATCACTTTAACCTAGTGCATTCCCCTAGTTCTCTTTTACTTATAAGAAACAAAGTAATGAATAACATTCTGCTAATGTTTATCCTGATTAGCATTGTGTAGAAAGAAGAATACTTTTTTGTAAGAAGCTTGTAGAGCAGCTACAGAAAGTCATGTGAATGTAACACATCAGATTATTAATTATTTGTCTTTTGTTTTAACCTGCTGTCTTCCTTTGTACCTCAACAAAATCTGTAATTTTTGCATTCTTTATATCGCTTACCATAAAGTAGATGAATTCTGATGTGTTCCATTCATATGACTTTGTCTACTCTCTGCAACAAATTATTGTTTAAAAGCTTATGCTTCTATTTACTTCATGTTAATCCAGAAACAATTAGCGCAAATAGATATATTACTTGTTAACTTGTAAGTAGAACAAAATAAGGCAGTACCAAAGCTTAAACTGATAGTCAACAGCTGGTTGCTATGTGACTGAAGTTCCTTTGTTTGTATGGATAGAAGTTGACAAATTCCTGTATGAGAAGAGTATACGTTTTTCAAAGTTGAGACTAAAAACAACAAATATCTTAAAAACGATGAGCCACGAAAAAAATGTATATAACATAAATTGTGTGTTTAAATATGCTCTACATTTTTTTGCGTAGTAAGCCTTTGTCCATCATTTACGGTTTAGCAGTTATGCAAAATTCCGCAAAATAATCCAGAATAAAGTAGTCTTCAGAGGCTTTTCCCAGAAAATTCAAGAAATACATTTTATTTGCCATATAAACATCTTGCATATAGTACGGTATTATTAATCAAAATCGTTAGAGACATTTTTAAGAAAATCAAAATTTTCGAAATGTTTTCCATGTAAAGGGTAGTTTGGGGGGGGGAGATTTTTCTCAAAATCTTCGTGTCGCATCCCCGGAAGATAGTAAACTTAAATACCAAGTTTGGTATTTTACCGACTTTTTGAGTTATCGTGCTCACAGGCACAAGGACACACACACATTCAGACCTTTTTTCTGAAAATGATTTTTTTTTAATACAGGGGACTATAAAACAAATATTTCCGGTGAAATCTCGTTATGGAATTTTTAGTGGAGTGCAATACCTTCTCTATACATTATGTACATAGTAAGTGTAGAGAAAGTAATAAGCTTTTATTAGACATTATTGAATATATACATAAATGATAAATAGAGAAAGCAATTTAAACAGGCACACCAGTTTTCATAATAATTCTGTATATTCTTCACAATGTAGTATGCCTATGCAAAAACTTTCAGAGGCGCCTTTCCATGCTTAGGATTATTTCTCCCATTTTATAGCTACTTTATTTGTTTCTGCCTTTTTATCTCACTACACATATTGCTTCTTTGACTTGTGCTGCAGATTCAAGTTTCAATACCTGTTAGATTAAACGCAGCAGATTTTATTGGCTATCAGTCAAGAATCTTTAATACAACAAATGAGATATTTCTGTACTTCCGCTCTCTTTGTAATCGACACTCGAATTAATATGACATATCTGAGATTTTTTTTTACTTTATCTATACGTGCTATGTACATAGTGTATAGAGAAGGTATTGCGTTGTACCCAAAAATTCGAGATTTCACCGAAATACATGTTTTTGTGTGTTTGTGGGCTGCACAGCTCAGAAACGAAAAGACCGTTAAATACCAAACTTGGTATTTAAGTTCAGTATCTTCCAAGCATGTGACTCTAGGATTTTCAAGAAAATTCCCCCATCCCAAACTACCCTTCACATGGAAAACTGTTCGAAAATGTTGATTTTCTAAAAAATGGCTGTAACGAATTTGATAAAAACATCATACATTAAAGATATATACTTGAAAAGTAATATGCATATCTTGAATTTTCTGGGAATAGCCTCTGAAGACTATTTTATTCTGGATGAATTTTACGAAATTTTGTGTAACTGGTAAACCGTAAGAGATATACAAAAACTTACCTCACAAAAAATGTAGAGCACATTAAATACACAATTTATGTTATACACGTTTTTTTTGTGGAGTTGATCGTTTTTTGGACATTCCTTGTTTTTTGTTTCAGCCTTAAATAACTTATGCTTTTTTCATACAGGAATTTGTCAACTCCTGTCCATACAAACAAAGGAACTTCAGTCATATAGCAACCATCGTTTTTTATCACTTTAACCTATGTTACTCCCTTATTTCGCTTCTATTTAGAGGGAAGGAAGTAATAAGTCTATTTCTGCTAATTGTTTTTAACTTAGCATGAAGTAAATAGAAGCATAAACGTTTTAATAAAAATTTGTGCAGAGATATAGAGAAAGTCATGTGAATAGATTAGATCAGATTTTTCTTAGCAGATTCAGTATTTTGTAATAATTCGATACTGAAAACCATATTCATATAGTTCGAAAATTTAGCATAAAATGAGGACCTTCTGAATAAGTGTATTTGTTTACTGAAGTCTTCGAACTGTATCGGAAAAGAACTGACCAAGATTTTAAACCATTAAGCAATCACAAACCTCAAGCTGAAAGTGGTACGTTATAACATTAAATCGTCTATAACAATCACATTTACATAGTTATGAAATGTCTAGCATATGAAAACTGCACTGCTTAAAACGGAGATGTCAAAGATTCTTATTTGAGCAGAATTTGTGGGTTAATAAAGCTAGATTTAACCATGTAGGCCGCGTAAGGTCATGGAAGCAATAGTAGATATACAAGCCAGGGTGCAATTGAACTATAGTATTACATAGAATTTCTGCATGGTACTTAGGTTTCGGATAAAAAAACACAAATGAATTTAAAATTATGGCTAGCTAAAATAAATAAATACAGAACATTAATAACTTAGCCGGTGCCAGCTGAAATATACATTATAAAATATCTGATGTCTTCCATCCACACCACTTTTTTTACATTCCTGAAACAAATTATTGTTAGCAGGCTTGTGCTTCTATTTGCTTCATGCTAATGGAGAAAAAATTAGCAGAAATAGTCTTGTTACTTGCTTCCTTGTAAGTAGAACCGAAATAAGGGAGTACCATAGCTTAAAGTGATACTCAAAAGCTGGTTGCTATGTGACTGAAGTTCCTTTGTTTGTATGGACAGGAGTTAACAAATTCCTGTATGAGAAAAGTTAAAAGCTTTTACAGCTGAAACCAAGAACAAGGAACATTTAAAAAACAAATAACTCTATGAAAAAAATGTATATGACATAAATTGTGTGTTTTAACGTGCCCTTCAATTTTTGTTTTGTAAGTTTTGTCTATTTCTTACGGTTTAGCACTTATGCAAAATGCCGTAAATTTCATTCAGAATAAAGTAAGCTTGAGAGGCTATTCCCAGAAAATTGAAAATCTACATTTTATTTTAGCAGCTAAATATCTTTAATATTCGATATTTCAATCAAAATCGTTTTTTGAGCCATTTTTTAGAAAATCAAAATGTTCGAAAAAGGTTATATATAAAGGGTAGTTTGGGGTTGAGCGATATTACTCAAAATCTTCCTGTCGCATTCCTGGAAGATACTAAACTTAAATACCAATTTTGGTATTTTACCGACTTATGGTTTTTGAGTTATTGTGTTCACAGACACACGGACAAGCGGACATACGGACACACAAACATACACGGACATTTTTCTGAAATGCTTTTTCTGGTTACAGGGGACCCTAAAACATATATTACACACACACACACGCACACACTCACACATATATATATATATATATATATATATATATATATATATATATATATATATATATATATACACTATGCCCATAGTAAGTATAGAAAAAGTAAAAATTAAGGACAAACATGTAATAGCAATCCTTTATTCTAGCCTTAAGGTGTAAGTTTAGAGTAGAACAAGGAAAATTCTGTTAGATATAAATAAACTAGTGGGTATGTAGGATATTACTCTAGGTATTTCTGCATGGGATATAATTCAAGTTCGTCCAAAACGTAGTGAGATTTCCCCAAGCAATAAAGCTGATGAACCCATTTGGATATTAAGAGGGTCGAAAGTCTGTGTTCCACCTGCTAAGTTGATATGTGATTTTTGTTATTCTACGCTCCCACGGCTTCTCCTCATTTCTTCTCTCTTGCGCATATATAGTGTCATGAAGATTTGAACGGGCTTTACGTTGTGAGTTAAAACTTGGTTTTCCAGAAACATATGTACGAGAGAGCACTAACGAAATAAGTAACTTTCAACCAATATGGAGGGTGTACAATGGAAGGGAACAGCAGGCTTACTGCTTCTGCATAACTCTAATGCGACTAATACCCCCTGAAGGGAGGATGAAGTACAGCAACCACAGGAGCCTACAGGTGTCAGACAGACGTGCCACAGAAACGCACGGAAGTAACTAGAAGTTCCTATCTCAAAGCGCCGTCCCACTGCTAGAGTAGCCCAGAGAGAGATCACAGATCCGTTTACCAAATAATCCTCCAGTGCCCTGGGGAGCACTGTTTGTTTTGAACAAGTACCTGTGCTGACTGTATACGCCACGAAACCCAGGAGCACAGCTGAAAATGAGAAGGAAACGAAGTAAAATTGAAAAAATGGGAAGGAATGATAGATGAGAAGCCACATATGCATTTTCCTTGCGACCCGGGAAAACCACGAAAAACGCAATGACAGATTGAGCGGTCGTCAATAGTCGAACTCACAAAATTAAGTCTCACACGTTAACGTAGTTACGTTGCACGGTTTTATATGATCTGGGATGAGTTTATAACCTTTAAATTTAATTTGAGTTCTCACGATGAATTATTTATTTCTTACAATAAACTGTATTTATCCACTTTATTGTCTTTATGTGTGTCACATTGTTGTATTTATTATACGAACAGCAAGTACATGTATTATTGACCATGTGTGCATATTTAAGACACAAATAAAAACATTTAAAAATTAAATAGATGACAAAGAGTCTGTGATAGGTGAACAAATTCGATTTGATTTATCGTACTTTAAGCAGGTATTTGCTTATTTATGTCGGCTTTTCTGACTCCTTGGCACAGCCCACTAAGAGCCTTGGCCTACCGCCCGTTCGATATGTCCCCCATCTCGGTCCATTACAGACGTTATGGATGGGGTGCAGTATTGGCGGATGAGACGGGGGTACGCTTCGGTTAATTCGGTCTTCACTACCTCTGGAACCGCTACTTCTCAATCAAGTTGCTGCTCAATTGCCCCCCCCCCCTAGGGAACTATCGAGGCTGAGTGCACCCCAGTCCAGGTCTCCCAGCGGGGAAAAAATCCCCACATCGGTACTGGGAATGGAACCCAGGTCTCGCGCTTGGCTAGCAGCAACGCTACCACCGCGCTAAGGAGACGACCTCGGTTTTTCTTCTGTGCCATTATTCCCCATCAGCTTTTTATTACTATAAGTTTTGCATGCGATTTATTATTATATTTCTCATGGAACACATATTTAAAAGTGCATACGATTATTTCAAATTCCTCTTATTGTTCGCGTTTCGAGCGTTCTTACTGTCCTGTCTTTCCGGTAACATCACCAATCAAATTATCATCATCTGAGTTTCTGTTTTCTTTTAACATAGCTCTCATCTCCAACTGTGTCTTAGAATCTAATATATTACTTAGGCATTCCTAGCTTTGAGTTTAGAAAAAGTTGAACTACCAGTACTATCTCTTGAATATATTAATAGCACATAAATGAAGACTTTCTCGATATGAATATATAGTCAGACTGGAAAATGCAATGTCATTACCGAGATTTGAACCACGGATTTCCTGACCTCTGGCCGATTGCTCTAACTTCTGGTCTACTATGGCAGCATACCGACATGCCATTAATTTCCTCAACTGACTCCAATGTTTCTGGTAAACAGCCTCAAATTATTTTGAGATGACATTCCCCAATAACGACTTACAATGTAGGCAGTTAATTTAATACACAGGCTTCATAATATAACCAACCTTTAGGTCAATTAATGTTCATTGAGTTGAGGACTCAATTGATGCATTAAATGCCGTGTAGGCATATTGTCTTCGTAGCTTGGTGGTTAGAACAACCGGCTAAAGATCGTAAGGTCCGTGGTTAAAATTACCTACAAATGTTGTTTATAACTATAATAATAGGTGTAATTTTTCTTGGTTCTAATTTAAATTAATTTATATTTTATTTAAAATTTATTTTTCAACATTTTATCACAGAGGTCTTGCACCTGATATTGATATTTAAGCTGTATGAACCCCTATAAAAATTATTCCTTTTAATGCTCTCTCCCAGTTAATCCGTTTTACTTTATCTACACGTACTATGTACATAGCGTATAGAGAAGTTATTTACTCCACCCAAAAATTCGATACCGAGACTTCACCGGATATAAGTTTTAGGGACCCCTGTATCCAAAATAAGCATTTTCACAAAAAGGTCCCTGTGTCCGTGTGTCCGTGTGCTTGTGAGCACGATAACTCAAAAACGAAAAGTCGGTAAAATACCAAATTTGGTATTTAAATTTAGTATATTCCAGGGATGCGACACTAAGAGTTTGAGAAAAATCCCCCAACCACAAACTACCCTTTACATGGGATTTTTTCGAAAATTTTGATTTTGTAAAAATGGCTCTAACGATTTTAATTAAAATATCATACATTAAAGATAAATAAAATGCATATATAGAACTTTCTGGGAATAGCCTCTGAAGGCTAGTTTATTCCTGACGAATTTTTTGAGATATTCCTTGTTTTTGGTTTCAGCTTTGAAAAACATATACTTTTCTCATGCAGGAATTTGTCAACTCCTGTCCCTACAAAGGAACTTCAGTCACATAGCAACCAGCTTTTGTGTATCATTTTAACCTATGATACTCGCTTATTTCGCATCTACTTACAAGGAAGTAAGTAACAAGACTATTTCTGCTATTTTTTTTTCGATTAGCATTTAGTAAATAGAACAATAAGCTATTTAACAATAGTTTGTTGCACAGATGTAGAGAAAGTCATGTGAATGGAAAGCATCAGAATTTTTCAGTCTGAATCAATGCCACTTCTAACGTATATACGGCTTTGTGGAAAAACAGTGAATTTTTCCGTAATTATTTATTTTAAGAATATGATATTACCGGGTATTTGCATAAAACTGCTCCTCCTGATTTGTCTGCCCCTAGGTATTTTAAATTATGCAATGTGTTAAGCTGCAGAACCTCCCTAGATCTGAATTGAACGTCTTCTAGCGGGTCATTTACAGATTTATATGGGAAGGAAAGGTAACTCTGTGCATACGTGTGTTACGGAACAGAAAGCAATCTCTATGCATGTCCATTATGAAAACATTATACTGTGATATTGAGAGCTGCCGAAGCATTTAAGGGGATTTTATGGCAAGACAGCTCACGGGAACCTTGGCCTACCGCCCGGCCGCTGCGTCCCCCATCTCGGTCCACTACAGACGTCATGGATGGGGTGGAAAATTGGAGGGTGAGACGTGGTTAGCACCGGCCGGTTAATGCGGTCCTCCATCAAGTAGCTCCTCAATTGGCCCCCCCAAGGTCCTTACGAGGCTGAGTGCAACCCGAGCCAGGTCTCCCAGCGGGGGAAAAATCCCCACTCTGGTACTGGGGATCGAACCCATGTCTCCCGCTTGGTAAGCAGCTGCGCTAAAGAGACGACCTTTAGGGGAGTTTACAAACCTATATTACTTAGCATATATTCGTACATTGGCACATACAACTACTCAAATACATTTTTGACAACGTTATTTGAAAAAAAAAAAAAAAAGATCTGATGTGTTACACTCACATGACATTCTCTAGCTACTCTACAAACAAACGTCTTACAAAAGATAATTCTTCTTTCAACAACGCTAATCGAGATAAACATTAATAGAATTTTATTACTTAGTTCCTTATTAAGTAGACTGGAACTAAGGGAATGCACTAGGCTAAAGTGATAGTCAAATGTTTTAAAATCTGTCGTTATATGATTGTTATTGCAAATCGCCTCTTTGCTTGGCCAGGTGTAGAAAAAAAAAAAAAAAAAAAAACGAACACTCCCGTCTGTGAAAAATATAAGTAATTCACAACTGAAACTAATAACAAGGAATTACTCTGAAACGGTAAGTTCCACGAAGATAATTTTTATGACATAACTTGTGTATTTTAACGAGAAATACCTTTTTTGTTTAGTAACCTTTTTCCATCTCTTACGGTTTACTAGCTATTCAAAATTAAGCAAATTTTATCCAGAATAAACAGGTATTTTGAAGCTATTCCCAGAAAATTCAAGATATACATTTTATTTGTGATAGAAATGGTTTTATTATGTGATATTTTAATCAAAATCGTTAGAGCCATTTTTAAGAAAAACAAAATTTTCGAAAATGTTTTCATGTAAAGGGTAGTTAGGTGTGGGTGATTTTCTTGAAAATGTTCGTGTCGCATGCTTGGAAGATACCAAACCTAAATACCAAGTTTGGCATTCAACCATCTTTTCATTTTTGAGCTATGCTGTCCACAGACACACACGGACCTTTTTCTGAAAATGCTTTTTTTTTTTTTTTTGGATTCAAGGGGGTCCTAAAACATTCGGGTGAAAACTCGACATCGAATTTTGCGTGGAATACAATACTTCTCTATCCCTATGTACATTGTACATACGGGGCTAGAGAAAGTAATAAAAAACAAAGAAAAAAAAACAGTTTTACACAATGCAAGGTATATATTCGTACTAGCCGACGATGAATTGAATGTGAAACTAAACAGTTAAGCCGATGTCCCACGTTCAAAATTTGGTCCAACATTTTTATACACCATCCGTACCATTCCCACGGGAGTGTGCATTTGTCCAAATACTTCTCGCATGCACATGAACAGCTGATAGGAAATTGTGGAGGTTGCTGATCCACATTTATTTACATTCGCTGTCACAAGCTTAGTTTGTGTATCCATTGTAAGAGCATATTTTAATAGAAAGAAAAACTCAGTAAAGCGGCGTTGGTGGACTAGACCAGCTGGAACGTAGGAATGCAGGTCAAGGAAAAGGTGTACTGCATATGTTACAAAATGAACTCGTTTCTGACGCTATAAGTGATTTTAACTTCCTTAGAATGGATGGACATTTGTTTGGAAAGTTGAGGGAAAAATCACTCACCAAGACACAAATTTGAAGCAGTCCATACTAGCAAATCAAAGGTAGCGTTTTTATATTTTGTTGAGAAAAGAAGGTTAGGTACAAATGGATCCGATAAAATAAATTTGCAGGGGTTATAAATGCCTGAGTAATTATTTCATTAATCTCTGCCGCACAAAACATGTGTATTTAGCTGATACACTATAACTCTATTATTTAGGACAAAATCTACAAGATACAGCCAAGTTTAACACAATCACGTGAGCGGGAAGGAGGACCCAGCGGCAGCTGCCATCTTATTACGTCATTACCACCAGGTCACTCTTTAGTTGATTTCATAGGTTTGGACCAAAAATTAGAAACCGCTGTATCCTGTTGTAGCAAACTGGAATTGGACCAAAAAATAGGACGGAAGTTGTATACAATGAAATTATCCGATGCCCCACGATCCAATTTTTAGTTTGAAGAGCATTGGACCAAAATATTTGACCGTGAGACACCAGCTTTACGGAACAAATAGGTAGAGCATCGGTAGTACAGTCAGGTAAAGAAAACATATGCAGAGGTGATGCTTCGGAGAAAATTAATTGAAGACAGCGGCAGTCATGTTTTGTTTTTATTTGGAACTGTACACTTCCATTGCCGATTCCTCTTCAGTCCTCTGGGAACCCAAATCTTAATGACGTCAGTAAACAACTGGTACTATCCTCCAAGTGCATTCATACCATGAAAACTCTCATTTACAGAACAATTTATCATGTGCATCTGTTAACAAAATTAGGCTAAGTGCGCTTTTCAGCTTGTCAAAAATGTCAAATATTGATAGCTAATTTTCTTTCTGTAAACATTACGATAGTTGATAGCATTATTTCATATATAACTATCAAAACTAGCTTCAAACGCATATAAAGATTGGATGTGAGATGTAGGCTCTCCCGTCATTTAATTAATCTGGAAGCAGTGGTTCAAAAGGTAAATAGCAATGGTCGCATAAGTTATCTTGGTGTCTGCTCAGCTGAACCACTTCTGTTCGGGTTAAGTTCTTTTGTTAGTTTCGAATTTTTATGAAACTTTACTTTTCTTCTTTGGTTCTATTATTTGTTTTAATGAAAGAAAATATCGTTATAAAGTTATTAACTATAATTTCACACAAAATATAGAAAAACTCCACGTTTTCCACTAGAAGATGGATATAAATTTATGTTTTGGTGTAGTATTTTAGTGTTTTTGAATCAGTTACATACACTTCATAAGTTAGGTAAAGTATTCTTGTTATTTGCGCCTGCGTCGATATCTGGGGTGATATACACCATATGATCTAGCAGTACTTGAAAACTTTTTGGAGATACGGTTATATTTCAGATATATCACTGATTCAAACGCAGAGCATATTGTCATTCTATTGTCCTATGGAGAATGTGTAGTGTGAAAGGTACCTGTATGAAGAACGGTTTCCAGAAAAGGGGACACCGACTGCTATGTGTTGATAGACATTTTTGTGAAACAGGTTTGTTTGGAAGAGCGCTTACTATTCTGAAGAAAATGAAGAAGCTGTGAAACGCAGTAGAACATAAACCATATAGAAGTTCCTGAGGCACAGCACGAGATATCAACATCAGATATTTCTGGAGTGCTGCAATAAATGTCATTTTGTGGCGGGAATTATTGTTTTGGGGCTTTGGAGGGAAATAAGGAAACTGATTGAATCGCCGGTTAGCTAAGGAATTGTGAGAGGGTCTCAGGTTGTGCGGGGAAAAACCTGAATGAAACTGGGTTACTGGTTTCTAAGTGCCCTTTACTTTCCCGCGTAATGTTTCACTTTTCCCTTGGCCGTCCAAAGTGCAAGAACTCATTTGCTTCCCTAAAACAAAACCGATCACAAATTATTTTAGCGGTTTCTGTTTTCCTTCTCGCCAATCTCTTTATTCCCTTTCCCTGTGAACAAACTTTTTCACATCGCGGACTGCAACTTCTCATTTTGCTATGAGCTGCGACTCGATCTGGGTTCACTACATGGTGTCAGATTTATGAGTGTCGATGTGCACCCCGTCTTTCCCGATGCTTCGATCTTCGTTATTTTCACCGATTTTACTGGCCGAAACTGTGTTGCATTTTTATATTTTGTCGCATTTTCTTTGGGTCTCACGATTTTAGACGCCACGCTATGTCCTTACTGCTATTTACATTTTAACACGCCTGATTACACTTTCTGTGTGTGGTGGAGGGTGAATTTTGTTTGGGGTTTTTCCCTTCATTGTTCATGGCTGAGTTTCTGCATATGATCTCTTTTTGTTCACTAGCTTTGCTTTACACCTTTTCTTTCTGGACTCACCATCTTTTGTGTGTCAAGAGATTTTATTTCATGTTTCTTTTCCATTTTAATATAGCTAGCATTCTTTAAGTAGTTTTGATGCTGTTTTAATTGTGATTGTGGTCTATTTATTACTTTATTTCCTGTCTTAAACTCTCTCTGTTTATTCGCGTTATCTTCCTTTTTTATTTATAATTTTGTTATATTTCATTCGTTTTCTCTCATGTTTCATTATTATGTTACTCTTATTTGTCTGTCTAGTTTTACCACTTCAATTTCTACCATCTGCAATTTCAGCAGACTCTCCATGGATGCCAATAACAAATTTGCTTACGGCTTCTGCAGCAAACGCAAATAGGTTCACATTTATTATTCTCTACCAACTACATACAACGGATATATCAGATGGAGAAGGTATTGTATTCCAACCAGAAATCCGATACACAGATTTCTCCGGAAATATGCTTAGAAAATCTTGAATAAAAATAAACATTTTTAGAAAAGTGTCCATGGTATGTGAGTGTGTGTGTGTGTGTGTGTGTGTGTATGTGTGTGTCTGTACAGCATAACTCAAAAAATGTGATGTGTACCATTCACATGACTTTCTCTATATCTCTGCAACAAATTATTATTAAAAAGCTTATGCTTCTATTTACTTCATTCTAGTCAGAAAAAAAATAGCAGAAATAGTCTTATTACTTGCTTCCTT
Source organism: Hymenopus coronatus (assembly GCA_030762935.1). Taxonomy (NCBI): domain Eukaryota; kingdom Metazoa; phylum Arthropoda; class Insecta; order Mantodea; family Hymenopodidae; genus Hymenopus; species Hymenopus coronatus. The sequence continues at coordinate 9,432,961 of CM060889.1, read as the reverse complement.
GGTAGTAGAAGCGAAATAAGGGAGTACCATAGGTTAAATTGAAAGTCAAAAGCTGGTTGCTGTGTGACTGATGTTCCTTTGTTTGTAAGAACAGCAGTTGACAAATTCCTGTATGAGAAAAGTGTAAGTTTTTCAAAGCAAAAGCCAAAAACAAGGAATGTCTCAAAAACGACCAACTCCACGAAAAAAATGTATATAACATAAATTGTGTGTTTTAACGTGCTCTACATTTCTGTGTAGTAAGTTTTTGTCCGTCTCTTATGGTTTGGCAGTTATTCAAAATTTCGTAAAATTCATGCAGAATAAACTACTCTTCAGAGGCTATTCCCTGAAAATTCAAGATATAAATTTTATTTGTCAGGTAAATGTCTTTATTATATGATATTTTACTCAAAATCGTTAGAGCCATTTTTGAGAAAATGGAAATTTTCGAAAAAAGTTCCATGTAAAGGGTAGGTTGGGATGGAGGGATTTTTCTCAAAACCTTCGTGTGACATCCCTGGAAGATACTAAACTTAAATGCCAAGTTTGGTATTTTAGCTTCTCTTCGTTTTTGAGTTATCGTGTTCACACACACACGGACCTTTTTCTGAAAATTATTTTTATGGATACAGGGGGTCCTAAAACATGTATTTCCGGTGAAATCTCAGTATCGAATTTTTTGGTGGAGTGCAATACATTCTCTATACACTATGTACATAGTGCCTATAGAGAAAGTAAAAACGAAAACTACGTTAAAAACGAAATTTGGCATTTAGGTTCAGCATCTTTCAAGAATATCATACGAAGATCTAGAAACCCTCAACTTACCTTTGAATGGAACATTTTTCGAAAATTCCGATTTTCTCAAATACACCTCTAATAATTTTGATATAAATATCATAGGCTTAAATATTTTCATGACAAATAAAATGTAGATCTTGAATTTCTGGTAAGCATCTGAGGACCTTTTCATTCTGAATAACTTGATAAACCGTAAAAGATATTGTGCATATAGATCTCGTTAAATCTCACAATATACGTCATATACGTTTCAACCAAAGGCTATTATGGGTTTAAATTTTACAACCGTTACACTGTTCTCAGTTGAAATAGCGCAATTTCAGTTGTATTGCTATTTGTGCTTACTTTCGACCATACAAAAAGAAACTAATTTAAACATAATCACATCAGGTTCATTTCTGAAAAGACCTGACTATCGCTAGACTGATGTATTTCCCTTTTACTTTCTCTATACGAACTATGTACATTGTGTAAAGAGAAGGTGTTGCATTGTACCCAAAAATTCGATACCGAGATTTCACCGGAAATACATATTTTGAGACCACTTGAATCCAAAAAAAGCATTTTAATAAAAATGCCCTGTGTGTCTGTCTGTCTATGTGTATGAGTGTGTTTGTGTGTCTGTATGCACCATAACTCAACAAAGAAAGGATCATTAAATACCAAACATAGTATCCAAGTTCAGTATCTTCCAAGGATACGATACGAAGGTTTTCAAGAAAATCCCCCACCCCCAACTAGCCTTCACATGGACAATTTTTCGAAATTTTTGGTTTTCTGAAAAATGGCTCTGACGTTTTTGATAAAAATATCATATGTTAAAGATATATACTTGACAAATAATATGTTTGTCTTGAATTTTCTGTGAAAAGCCTCTGAAGACTACTTTATTCTGGATGAATTATACGAAATTTTGTGTTACTGGTAAACAGTAAGAGATAGACAAAATCTTACCACGCAAAACATGTAGAGCACATTAAAACACACAATTTATGTCATATACATTGTTTTCGTGGAGCTGGTTGTTTCTTATATATTCCTTGTTTTTTGTTTCAGCCTTAAAAAACTTATACTTTTGTCATACAGGAATTTTTCAACTCCTGTCCATACAAACAAAAGAACTTCAGTCACATAGCAACCATCTTTTGCTATCACTTTAACCTATATTCCTCCCTTATTTCGCTTCTACTTACAGGGAAGCAAGTAATAAGACTATTTCTGTTAATTTTTTCTAACTTAGCATGAAGTAAATAGAAGCATAAGCTTTTTAGCAAACATTTGTTGCAGAGATATAGAGAAAGTCATGAGAATGGTTTACATCAGATTTTTTCACTTGTACCTACCAGGAAATAATTAGGTTGATTATTTTAATAGTGGCAGCGATGGTGTAACATTGCCAGGCAATATAGTTTACACTTGGTGCCCACTCTCTCTCAATATAAGTGAACACGCCTTGCCCCTTCATGCCCATGTGCAGCGACAACAAATCAGCCACAGCTCCTGCTGCATGCGCTTTTGCATTGTTTTGTAGAATAATGTGTGAGATATTGTCACTGTCAGGTTGTGCGCTTATATGTTGCTGTCCTTTTGTCTACCTTGGAGTCAGTCTGGATTAGCACCAGTGAAATACTTTATAAACGGGCGTGTACATACCTCTTGAAAGTTCTTTGATGAGCCGGCTGTGCGTGTGAGGAGGAGAAAGAATGACTGAGGTATGTGACACGAGGTAGACTCACGAATAGAAGTACTTCACTTTAGATTACACTGAATTAATTTCTTTATTCACCTTTGTTACTTGTTGAGGCACTAATCGTACGGGCGACTCCTGACATAGTAATAATATACTGTTGCAATATTCAGGAAGAGTATCGATGTTTTGAGAGTGTGTTAAAATTCGATCATATCCCTAAAATTAGTAGGATCGTTTCCGCACTGTTCCTGTCCTTCTCCAGGCAACCCACCGCTCCCTACGCTACATCCACAAATAGGATTGCAACGAGGACTGGACAAACTTAAGAATTATTGCGATGAATGGCTACTTACAGTTAATGTGAATAAGACTAAGGCAATGGCTTTCAAAAAGGGTTGTGTTTATAGCAGGGAGGAGACTTGGACATATGCAGGACAGATACTGGACAATGTTAAATCTTTTGTGTACTTAGGACTCACATTTACAATGAACGGAAAATGGACAAAACACATTGACATTACGAAACACAAGGCAAGGGTGAAAGCGGCGGAAGCTCTCCGGATAAGCTACAGAATACCGAATATATCCATAACCTTAATGGAAACTGTATACGGAGCGACAGTTAGATCCACGATGACATACGGAGGAGAAATGTGGGGGTGGGAACAAACAGGGAATCTGGATCAAGTGAGGACCCAATTTTTGAAAGGAATTCTGGGTGTAGGGAGGGGTACGGCAAACTGTGGAATAATGAGGGAATTCGGGGCACATAGTGAAACGATAGAGTGCAAAATCAGAGCAGTTAAATATTGGATGAGAATCGTTCACGGAAACCAATCTCTAATTAGGGCAATCTGCTACCGTGAACAGCTGCGAATGGAAGGTAATTCGACGTGAGCATCAAAATTAAAGAAAGGGTTGGAAATCATTGGGATGGGAGACATTTGGATGGCGGGGCAGGAAAACAGGCGAAGTATTTGGAGAAAAATTAAGAAACGTCTCTGTGATATTGACAGACAGCAAATAATTGCGCAATGCACAGAGAAGGTGTCATTAGAAGTACAGTCTGGGTTGAAATCGGAGTGGGGTATGGAGCAATACATCAAAACAGGTACCAAACTGATGAGAGAGGGGCTCGCGTGGATTAGACTAGGAGCATGGAGGAGCACGAAAATTTCTGACGAGAATGGTACGAGAATCTGTTCCATTTGCGAGGAGGAAGAGTCGTGGACTCACATCTTGGCAAGATGTAGGGGTACGGAGGAATGGCGGGAAAAATATTTGCCGCGATTTTTTACTTAAGGCAAGACAGCTGAGATCTGAGGAGGCTGCCAATAGAGAAGGGGGGGGGGGATAAGATCAACTAAACAAAAGTGACTACAATGTTCTACATACATATATATTATGTCGTACTTAGGTCACTGTTGTGCTAGGGTTTTATATATGATGTATATATGTCTTTTAAGTGTAATTATCTATTATAAAAGGGTGCATTTATGAAGGTGTACTCTGTGCTGTAAATTTAAATTGCTATATTTGAATATCTTTGTATTTTTATTTTCGGATTCACTCTTAATTCTTTATTGTTGTTTAATATTGCTTTTGACTGTGTATTTCCTTTGTCTTTTTATTTTCGTGTTTACTCTTTTAATTCTTTGTTGTGGTTGTTGTTTTAATATTGCTTGTAATGCGTATTACAAAAGCACGTACGGTCTGTGGACCCGTGCGACTGTTGAAATTCCATGTATGATATTGCTATGTTAATAAATACACTTATTCATTCATTCATTCATTCACACAATGGCGGTGATGATGTCGAAGCTCTGTAAAACTTAAAAACGTAAAGTAGCAAAATAAAAGGTACTTGCCACTATTAAAAGTCAACCCACTTATAAAATAAAAAGTTCTCATAGTGTTTATCTTGATTTGCATGGATTAGATTGAAGAGTAAGCTTTTGTAAGAAGAGCCTGTTAAAATAGATGGTGTAACACATTAATATATATATTTGGGAGGGGGGAAATATTTCCCTCAGCGATGAAGCTACTTTCCACAACAACGGTATTAGTAACCGCCGTTTGATCTATTATTGAAGTATATGTAATTCTCTTTGAATAGGGACTATTGTATTTTCGGTAAAATAAAAAATCAATTTCTGGTACACAATATTAAGGGACCTGCTAATTGGGACACTTGCTTTGGATACTGTATACATTCAAAAACTGATGTGTTACACTCACATGACTTTCTCTAGCTACTCTATTTACAACTTCTTACAAAAAATAATTATTTTCCCATCACCACGCCAATCGAGATATATATTAGCAGAATTTTATTACTTAGTTCACTATAAGTAGTCTGGAACTAAGGGAATGCACTAGGCTAAAGTGATAGTCAACGAAACACCCCGGAAAAGAAAAGTGCGCAAAGTGTATTTTAATTTAAAACGTACGCATATATTTACACCAATATTCTGAAACTGCTTATTAAGAATATAGCATTAACAACTTTTGTAAAGAGTATATAAACGTTCAAATAATATAATAACAGTTGCGTTTGATAACCCTTTAATTAATTACTTTTTAGTTTTCAATTATACATTACACTGCTGTTGCTCCAGATAAACAAAATCCCATACATCCTAGCATAAATTCACAGCATAACGCGCACTACAATTGAGTGCATTATTTATTTAGAATGTTCTCTAAACCCCTGCAGTGTCCAGGTGTTATTTCAGCAGTGAATGCCTGTTTTATTTCAAACTGAATGGAATAAATGGTAAACCAATACTCAACGGGTAAGTAAAATCCTTAATTGCTTCTCAGCTGTACTCCAAAATCACCGTAATGTTAAAAAAAGGTGTACAACAGTAGTAAGGTAAAATAACGTATTACTTCTTTGAGTCGGAACATTGCAAAAGTGTGAGGCAATTAATATAAAACTAAGCAGTTAATACACACTACTATTATATATTACTATCTACTACTATTGATATTAGTATTACTTCTACAACCGCTATTACTAATACTCCTATTACTATTGTTCGTTTTACTACTCTGCCAATACTAACATTACTGCTATTACTATCACTACCACTACCACCTTCACTACTACAACTACTGCTACTACTACTACAACCACTACTACAACTACTACTACAACTACTACAACTACTACAACTACTACTACAACTACTACAACTACTACTACAACTACTACAACTACTACTACAACTACTACTACAACTACTACAACTACTACTACAACTACTACAACTACTACTACAACTACTACAACTACTACTACAACTACTACAACTACTACAACTACTACTACAACTACTACAACTACTACAACTACTACTACAACTACTACAACTACTACTACAACTACTACTACTACTACTACAACTACTACAACTACTACAACTACTACTACAACTACTACAACTACTACTACAACTACTACAACTACTACTACAACTACTACAACTACTACTACAACTACTACAACTACTACTACAACTACTACAACTACTACAACTACTACTACAACTACTACAACTACTACTACAACTACTACTACAACTACTACAACTACTACTACAACTACTACAACTACTACTACAACTACTACAACTACTACTACAACTACTACTACAACTACTACAACTACTACTACAACTACTACAACTACTACTACAACTACTACAACTACTACTACAACTACTACAACTACTACAACTACTACTACAACTACTACAACTACTACAACTACTACTACTACTACTACAACTACTACTACAACTACTACTACAACTACTACAACTACTACAACTACTACAACTACTACTACAACTACTACAACTACTACTACAACTACTACAACTACTACTACAACTACTACAACTACTACTACAACTACTACAACTACTACTACAACTACTACAACTACTACTACAACTATTACAACTACTACTACAACTACTACTACAACTACTACAACAACTACTACTACAACTACTACTACTACAAAACCAAGACACGATAATACTGAAACCTATTGGAGAGATGACGTATGCTGAGATTATAAAGAATATTAGACAAAATGTAGATACCAGTGAGGTAATCATAAATCAAAAGAACAAAAACAGTGATGGAAATGTACAGTTGAAAATAAAAGGGAAAAATACAAGTGATAGACAAGCTTTCAAGCAGCTGTTAACCACTAAACTGGAAAACGTAGCAGAGGTTCAACTGAAGACCGCAAATCAAACAGTCATGATCCTGGACATAGATGAGATTGTTCGAAAAGATGAAATTAAGACTGTTTTAAAACAGGAATGAAATAAAAATGAAGAGATTTCACAGCTTAAATTGGCAGAAAAGGTGAACACACAAGGAGTAGAGTACGCGTTTGCAACCAACAGCACAGAAGCAGCAAATAGGATGATAAATAAAAGAAGAATAGGAAATGGATGGGATAGGTGGAGAGTGAAGCCTGTAAATGTTTTAAAACTTTGCCATAAATGTTACAAGATGGGACATACAGCAAGGGACTGCCCCAATAAAGGCGAACAAATAGCACAAATGTGTTATAGTTGTGGCGAAATAGGCCGCAAATCAAAGGAATGTAAAAACCCTATTAAATGTTATCTATGCCAACCCAGTGAGCATAAAGCAGAATCAATGAGATGTCCTAAATACAGAAGACTTGTGAAAGCGCATGAGCGGGAGAAAATGAGTGTATTTACGAACCAAGCACGAAAATAATCCAAGTAAATCTTGATAGAAGCAAACGAGCAATGGATCTTCTTATATACAATTGTAATGTACAATGCATAGATCTAGCAGTAATAGCGGAACCAAATAAGAATATGATAAAATCTAACCCAAGATGGATAAAGGATGAAAGAATTGATGCTGCTATCTATATACCTGCACATGGACCTGGGTCACAGAGAGCTGGAAATGGATATGCATGGATGGAAACGGATGAGATGATAATTTATTCTTGCTATATTTCACCTACAGCCGAAGAAGAAGAATTACAACAATTCCTATATGAAATAGGATACAGTGTTGACCAACATGGAGAGAAACGTAAAAAGATATTGATAGGCCGAAATTTCAATGCTAAATCATATTGCTGGGGCTCACCAGTTGAAGATAAAAAGGGTAGGACACTGGTTGAATGGATAAATGAAAAAGATTACAATATACTAAATGATGGAAAAACACCAACATTCGAAAGAAATGATGGATCCTCATATATAGATATTACAATTTGTTCACAAGAAATAGGCAAGTTAATAAATAAATGGTACGTAGATGATGAAGAAAACTTAAGTTACCATAAAAACATTTATATAGAATTACATAGTCAAACTCCTGTGGTGTTACCGAAAATAAATAGCCAAAGAAAAGGATGGATATATAAAGAAGAAAACAAAGAATTAATGTTTGAAAAGATACAGAAGGAAGTTGGATG